>CM060846.1:86632500-86777500 GCA_030762175.1 Metallyticus violacea | reverse complement strand
GTTAGAAAACTTGATACCCAGTTCTGTTATTCTCAGAGATTATCCGGGGATTTGAAGTTAAGACTGCGTGCATAGGACAGCGTTTCTATTGAACTTGGCTTTATATTTGTAGTCTTTTTCTGTAACGAATTCATTGTCAATAGTTTATATCAGGTACTAATGTGCGAGAGAACGTTTTCCTTATTAAGCTTTGACTCCAGTTGCATGTTAATGGAATGGGACGGGGTTAAACGGAATAAACGATTTTGCTACAAACAGTACAGCACGCACTGACAACTTCCCTTTCAAGTTTCATGATGAACAAGACGCCAAAGCGTCAACAAAACTGCTTGAGTTGACCGTTACTCGTAAACGAGGTATTGGTCAACAGTGCAATCTAGCTGTTCCCCAAGGCACAATTCCTAGTACTCATTTTATGGAGGAAAAGTTCGCAATAACTGGAAACGAAAAAGAAGATAAAAAAACCCGCTCTTCACTATATTCATTTTTATAACAATTGAGGCCTGTTAATAGTAAAATATTATTAGATGCAATCTTACTGCCATTGGTTTGACTGTAGCACGAAAGTATTTGCTTAATAATTTAGAGATCTAAGTTCGAATCCCCATTGAGAAAAAACTATCTATATGAACAAGCTTCCCGAGATTTTTCTGGCGAAATATCAAGAACTTGAACGGCGGCCGATTCCGGACCAATTTCGTTATTATGTCATTCCGAAGGTTTAGTACAATTAGCATAATACATTTTCTTTACATTTTAAGACAAATCTGTTGACATAGTCACAATACAAATGTGTGTATATTGTTTAGTTTTTGAAAATGACTGGTTTGTATAGAGTACTTTCATTGAATAACTTCCCAGTATAAGTAACTGATTATTTTCACAAACTTAATAAAAACACGTTCATTTAGATATTGAGCGTAAAGTTTAAGATATATTTTGCTAATTATAGGTTTCACCCCTGACCTCACTTTAAAATTTCGTAGGCACCCCTACATTTTGGTGTTTCAAGAGAGTGCAATAGAGTGGGCGAGAGAGAGAGAAAAAAAGATTTCACAGATCTTAGTATATGAATTTTTTTCTAAAGTAAACTAATAATTACTTTGGAAAACTATCTATTGTAAAGTTATAGTATATAACTCTGAGACCAACATGGTTGGCCGAGGTCGTTGTAATAAATGAGCGGAAGGTCTATAGTTCAATTCCCTCTATGACCGTCCTCTCAGACTGAGGTTCTTTTCCAGGTTTTGCTAAATACTCCTCATAATTGGCATATGCCGAGTAAGTACCCATAACCTAGATCTGGAATGTTTCCTTCCTTAAAAAAATCCTTTCCCACTTATTCATTTCATCTCGTGTAACATCAATGTGTAGTGACTCAGTAGTAATAACAGACGTTAAAAATATTAAAATATAATTAAATATATGTAATTTGACAATGATCATGGAACAATATTTTTATAAATATTTAATAACTAATAACATATAATTACATAAACTTCATGGAATGTTTTCCTATGGGATCTGAACTGATCTTCGGTAGAAATAAATTTAACCTAATGTAATTTTTAAATTTCATGAAGTGAATATTACAATTAATAGAAATTGTGTGCTATGGCAAAATATTTTTGTTTTACTACTAATTATTGTTAAAGAGGCACTAAGTTTTGATTAAATTATTTTCATTAAAATGGACCTCAACTATTACAAAACTAGTCATTTGAAACACGTGACTAGTTATCAGTATCACAGTGTTCATTAATAGACTGCAAGGATGATAAACTATTTTCATAAAAGATTTTTTTTTGCACTCATCTGGTACGTACTGAGCGACATCAGTCACACCCTGAAACGTTTCCCTTTATTGGAACATTCCCACTGTAAAATCTACAGGAAGCTGGACATTGACATTTTTGTAAAGCTGGAATACTTCGCTCACAATACTGTCTATAAACTCACGTGCTACAACATACGCCTTTTCTTCTTCTTTGTATTTATTGAACACTTCTCGACTTTGTAAGCTCTTGGTACTTTTTTGAATAGTGGGCAACATTTTTATTTGTTGATTTTAAACATGTTTGTTTTAAGAATGGTTGCCTTTTTCTTTGCACCTTTTATCATATCATGTTGCTTGGCAAGTAAACGTTGAAGCGGTTTTTTATATGCATATATTGATGTTGTTGGTGATGTACCCGAGGGCCCCACTTCATACCCCGGGTCGTTCAGTGGCCCGAAGTCGCCTTTCGTGTCTTAGTGGTCACGGGAGGAGGGAAATGGAGAGGGGTGTTTTAAATCACACAAATTTGCCTCATTGAAAGCATTTAGATGTTTAATCACACGACACTTTGTTATCGGCCATCTGGTTCGTTACCTCTGTGACTTTAATGACGCGTGCTACATATGCTGCTTGAACTTACATATGTGTGCCTCTCGTCTACTGCGCCTGGTAAAGCCATGTTGATCATAAAAAACGAACGTCCGACCGAAGGTACTTTTGCTAAGTTGTTTCTCCTTATAAACGAAATTCAACGTGCCCCCACACGTGGTTGTAAGAACTCACGGAGTTCACATATTAGCGCCCATGGCGCCTAAGCCTTTAAAATATTATTGGTGAGCTTTTTTGCTCCCAACCGCGCTTACTTTAAATCCATCACCTATTTGATTTCTTATTGGGGAGCTCATGATCATACGATGTAATGCCGTCATCGCCGACACCTACCTTTAACGAATTTTGAAGCAACTTCAGCAACTAAGATACAAAAGATCTATTGTTCGGCCACCTGCATGCACTTAGCTTTTGTCACAATAGAGAGACCCATTGCTCTAGCCTTTATCAGCAGAAGAGGGCACAAAAGATTACAAAAGGCAACCCTTTCCCTATTGCCATAGAGTTATACGTCCAGGTAACTATGAATACATTTCCGTGATACATGAAGTTTTTTGTTTGTTAATACTAATTATTACTATTTGACTTATCTAAATGCATTCACTCTTGGGCATGCGTGAGTGTGAGGACCTGTCACAACGTGGTCCTGGTGACGAACTACTCTTTTTTCTGGGTTGCATGGAAGGAAACTATGAGCGCAAAAAGGAAACTATTACTTTATTCTAAATTGGTCAGTCACGTATAAGTTCGTTAAATATCTTACTTCGATTTTGTCTGGAACACGAGTCGCTGAAAACTTGTAGCTCTATAAATTCAGATGGGATGGGATTTGACGCGTAATCATTAAAAATGAGCATACCTCATCAGAACGCTTTAAATGTGTAAAAAGTATCATCTAAGTTGTGGATGCAAAGTAAAAACTGCACAGGTATACGGGTAAAGGCAACTTCTGCATGAAATCAAATACTATTCCAGCTGCATCATTTCTGCTGTTGTACAACTTGTTCATATATTCAAGTTTCTTGTAATAAGCCCTTCTCTTATGCATTAACAACTCTGCAGCTAGAGTTGTCATACACTGTTGCAGATTTAATTTTACTAATAAAACCTTTACATTTAGAGCACACATCAACTTGTGGCCTGCAAAATATATACCAATGTTTTATGATAGTGGCACCGCGATCTATTGCATTAGAAGGAGGATGGTAGAGATAACTTGGCCGAATGAATTCAAGGGACTTCATTGCCTAAGTTTTCAAGGCAATCACTTAAAGAATTGAGGAAAAACTCATGAAGAAAAACCAGTCAGGAAACTAAACCAACAGGGAATCGGACCCTGGCCCACTACGTCTTCATAATGGTTCAAGAAACATTCATATAGTAATAATTCTTTTAATAAGCATATCATTCATAGTTTTTGCAGACAATGCAGCTTCTAAATATAGCACTGGTGTAGATAAATCATGAGAAACTTTCTTGAAAGATGATTCAATAAGTTCATTTATTTTGTCCAATACCTCATTAGAAGTTCCATTGTGACTTCCATGTCTGCCTCTCTATCTATGGGAAGATGTCCTTAGTTAACAGATTAGCTAGACGAACACTGCTCTACAGCATATAAACGGAGGAAATTCTTTCGACATACCTCAATGCGAATGGAGTTATTCAATGTAAAATATTCGGATGAGAATGTAAATTGTTTAGAATTTTCATTTTTAGGTATGTTTGTATGTGTGTGTGTGTGTGTGTATGTGTGTGTGTGTGTCTACCAACTTTGTGCCTTTCAACTAGGCTCATCACATATGTGTCACGTTTTTAGGCCTGCCATATAGATTGTCATAGTTATTTTATCCTTAATATGGGCAGTAAAAGTATTTGCACACACTTTTCTACAACTACATTCTGGCTCTGTTGATTTCTGTTCTACTAAACTGCTATCAGTTTTCATAAACTCTTCTATACTCACTCTCGCACTCAGTTTCAGACATTTATACACACAAGACTTCCAAGTAAGTATCAAAATCAAAATTCAAACTAATTTTATAAACAGCTTAAACAATATTTCATTATAAAAACGAACATCATCGCACTCTGTGAGGAGATAATTAAAGCGGTATTGAGGGTTAAAAAGAAGAAAAACAAATCTAAGAACGTGTTTCTTTTTTACCTCAGTGAAATTTTGTATCGGCTACTACAATGTGATTAATAGGGAAAACTTTGCCATAGAGGATTGTCAGAGGAACAAAATGGCTATCTCAGTTTGCTCTGACCAAAAGTATGAATTTTTCCTTCTTTCTCTCGCCCAATCTCTTGTCATAACATATTTCTTTTTCTGTTGTTATTGTTTGAATCTGTACAAAATGATACTGTGAAGATTTAATTAAACAGTTTATTTTTGTTAATAAATTGTTTCAATGGTGTGTACAATTTCAATAAAAACAGAATGTAAACGAATTAATCAATAATTTCGAAATAGGCTGTGTTCCTGTAATATACATAATTGTAATTTTACTCAAAATAAATTGTTTTCTCGTCCCAAAACTATCTTTACTCATTTCATTCTATCCAAATTAAAAAATAAACAATAAAATGCCAGCAACAATAAACAACAAAAAATGTGATAACAATTGCATCCTCTTTATAATTTAAGTATTAAAATGTAGGAATGTCATTTGAAGTTTTAAAGCGAGATTGGCTGGAGTGAGGGTGAAACTTAAACTTGCATGAGCATTGGGCTTAGTGAAAGTCTTGTATATAGCGTTAATGTAAAATCTATTTAAGGACATGTCCGTTTTAACTGATAGTGGTATTAAGTTCTTTATCTCGATAAAATTGCATTATTTGTATTTTTATCTTTTGTTTTGTTTTTATTTTTATTTGTTTTTTCGTACTTTTGAATTAGATACTAGTAGAACACAGTGCCAAAACTGGAAACAGAAGGTGGCAGCGAATAGCGGGAACACGTGGTTTTCTCTAGCGTACTTAATCATTATTGGTTTGTTTATTTAAAAATTAGTTATACATCAAGGAACTCATAGAAGTGGGAGAGGGATTTTTCTGACAATCCGCATTGTAAGGGGAATAGTATGACGAAGTCCAATGGAAAAGTAAATATTAATATGAATGTAAAATTCCCTTAACAACATTACCTAGAACAGATGAGCTTCTTACAGGAAACCCCAGTGTAAAACGAGTAAAAATATGATTGAAACTAGAATCATTTATAGAATTTAATGCTAATGGATATTAATAGCTGGAAAAAAAATTGCATATTGTAAATTTCTTCTTACGTGCATCAGTGTTATCCATTTTGAAGTGTTTGCTAATGAGATGTGGTGAGAGTGAATATGCAAAATATTTACTTTGAATTCAAAATCGTCTCTTTGAACACGTCCAAATCACAATGACAACGTTGCCGCACAAACTTGGATTTCACACAGCATCGCTACACAGCAACGACTCTCGCAATTGAAGTGGTAGAGGAGATTCCTTGTGGGTCGATGCATATACAATCGGACACCAAGGAACATTACAAAGCAAAGTTGCATTGAAAAAAGGTGTATATAAATAGGTTTAAGAGATACATGATTATATGAAGAATGCTTTTCTTTAATTCCATTATATTTTAATGCTATAATTTATTTTATTTCCGAAAATAGGCAGTTTCGATAGGCATAAACCAGAAAAGAATAATGGCAGAAATATAACAAAGTAATTAAAGCTGATTGCGCACTATCTATGAATGTGTAAGAACCATATTTAATATTACATTTGCATAGGTATACAAAGGAATTAATTCATATTTGAACTTCCACACACAAAGCAGTAAAAACAAAACAATTTACTGATTATTTTTCCTCCCTCTGACAAAAATGTGTTAAAATTATTTTGATGTTCCATCAAGAACAACTTCCCATTATGATTGCATTAAATCATATCTGGAAAAACGGAATCTTGCTGGTTATGTCCACGTATATTTTTGCGAGACTGAGCCAGAAGTCAGCTATGCCATTTTGGCCTGAGAGTGCTAGTTGTGTCACAACTCTATTGGCGTACAAAGACATATATAAAGCAAATACTCCTAGCTATGAACTCATTTTTTCTATACTTGTTTACATGAAGCATACATCTGAAAACCCTTGATTTTTCATAATAATTAGCATATTTACCATTTTTTTTTATTTTTCATTGCCTTTGTGGAGTAATCATTCTAATATGCATAAAACTGGTATTTTATAATGGTATAAACGAATAACCATGATTATAAATCATATGTTCAGCAAGGTATGATCTTTAAAATTAGCTATTGTTCAGAATTATATTTTAAGGGGTTCGACAGCCATGTCTATAAATAACCGAGTTTTGTTAAAATACAATAACAGCGAATTTTTGTATGAAGACTGTTAGACTGTAGGACGTCATATTTCACAATATTCGGTTATATATATATATATATATATATATATATATATATATACACTCAGTATTTTGGCGTCAATTGTAATTTTAATTACCTAACTGCTTGTAGTGCTCAATTCAGACATCTGTTGAATCATGAACCTAAGTATTACTTTTCATCTTCGTAGAAAGTTACGGGTTTTGTTTTTTTGTAACCGTTATACACGGGTAAACTGGAAATAAAATACTCTTAAACAAGCTTTTGTAACAAAATTTACTGAGTATCTCATTTATGACATTTAATATTAAGGTTATCTTGATATACCTTCATTTACATGCTTTTTACTAACTTTCGAGGGATAATTTTAGATGTGTTATGTGCCACTGCTTCGAAAACGTAAATAAAAAACGTGAGAGAGTATCTGCATCAAGTCCTAGTCATTCCTCTCTCTCCTCTTTATTTAATGGACAGGCTCAACTTGGTATAAAGTAAGAGAAATGTTATTTAATTTGGTCCTATATGCTCAGAACTTCTTAAAAACGTATAAAGGCAAATGTACAGCCTCTCAGCATTTTACGTCTCATACTAAGTACTAATTCCTGTTTCCGTTCATGTACTATGTTATAAATGTTAAATGCTTGGAACTGACATATTACAAGAGATTTGAATTTTATGAGAACTCTGTATTTCTCTGTAAAGTAGAATAAATACTGTAGGAGTAATAGAGAAAATTTGTATGAAAGTAGCCTCACTCTTGCAGTTTGAAAGTGATATAAGCTGGGTCCTATGTCGTAATTAAAATGGAATAGGTAAAATAACAGCGCTCTAATATACTATCTAAAGCAAAGCCGGCTCTCTGGCTTCAAAGTTATTTCGCAGGTCATGGACGTCCTTAGAAATATATTTGTAGATCATCTTTACAATGCGCATAATCTGCAGAGTGTTTCGACGTTTCATATAAGAATTCTTAGCTTAAGCAATGTGTGTTACGTGGCGCTTTGATATATTTTAGGGAGAAAAAGTTATGAAGAACGAAAAAGTGTTTATTTCTGATCTATTGCATACAACATTTACCCAGAGACAGGGCCTGATTTACAGTTTCAGAGGCTCAGAGCACATTTTTGTTCATAAGACCACCTTCTTACACATGTGAAAACTATCTTATTTTGTTTGACTGGAACTTATGAACTAGCAGAACAAAGCTACATTATTACTGTTTCTGCTGCTCCCCACCACCAGATTGATTTTATATTTTCGTTGGTCTAAAAACAAGCCAGTCCTCGTTTTGAAATAAACCTAATCTCAATTACAACTCTGAAATATATACGTTTATCATACTTTGTAATTATAATTAAGATTTTATTTTCTGATATACAATAGCAGAGAAAACAGTGGCCTCTGAGAAAAAGAAAATTCCTGCTCTTTTTAGTCTGAAAGAATCATGGTTACAATTTTGAAAATAAAGGATATAATTATGGTTACACAACTATTACTGAACATTATGCAAATATAACTACCACTTGTAGGTTTAAAAAAACTAATCTCGAGGCGAGTTGTCACTTTTTACATTTCAGTAATAGTAGGAGTTAACCTTATTATGGATTCCTTTCACCGAAGTATTAATTTATTTTCTATTTCTGGAAACATACTTAAAAATGACTTCTCATAAGGTGTCAGTGATTAAGTCTGAGCAAAAAGTAGGGTGAAAGTTTATTGCATTGGTTGTATCGTTTGTCTTCTCTGCTGCAATATATAGGATTTTAACGAATTTTCATTTTTCCTAAATTCAGATTTAGGCTTACCTTGGTTCTCCACAATTGTACATAATGTTGCTGTGGTAGAATTTTGTTCCTGTATCCCAAAATAATCTTTAGAATACGTTAGTTTTTCCGTTGTATTTCAATAATGTTCACTGTTCATTTCTTGGTTTCTGACTAAAATCGCCACAGCAGAACAACACAAAAGAGGAATAGCTATAGTTTAACGAACGCCACAACGGCGCTAGCATGTAAATATATTCCATGATACTTGTAGCATGTAAATATACTCAATGATACTTGTAAATAAACATACGCCAAAGCGGCGCTAGAATGTAAATATGTTAAAGCTCAATAAACCAGATGACACCACAGACACCATGCACTAACGACCAAGTACCGGCTGTCTCAGGTATAAAAACCTACCGCGGCTGTCTGGAAACTATGGTATACTAGCATCTGATTACTATGCGATAGAACTAGATTTACTCAACCACCTGTATATAACCCTCCACCTCTCAGGAAAAACTACAACCGAACCAATTGGCTACTATTTTCAGCAGTCCTAGATCAAACACTGCCCACAGTCACGCTACCCCAGGGCATCTAACGATATGGAACTATCCACGGCTAAATTAGAAGCGGTTATCCAAGCGGCCGTGGTAGCCGTGATAGCAGCAGTCCAGCTCAAAGTGCCTCCCAAAAATGAATTTACATACCCACCTGACGTACTAGACCTTAAACACGAAAGAGATTACGAAAGACGTAAGTGGCAACGAACGCGCTTACTTAGGCATAAAATTAACATGGCTACACTCAATACTGAAATCAAAACTCCTGTCAAGCGACAAATGCAACAGCAATGGAACCAAACACTTGCAAGTACGCAGCCTGGTGGCTATGGCAAGATATTGCAACTAACTAAACGATTAATTAAAGAACCAGTCACCATCCCATCCCTGTGTAAACTCGGTAATGCCAGCGGCCATGCCGAAACGAATGAAAACAAAGCAGAGACCTTGGCGGATGCTCTGGAAAGAGCGTGTCAGCCCAACGATACACCACAGGACAATATCTTTAGCACCCAAGTAAAAGAAGCCACCTCTTGCATACTAACTGCCCCTACACACAACAGAATATGCAAAACACATCTCAATGAAATAAAATGGATCATATCACACCTCAACGACTGTAAGGCGCCAGGCCCAGATGAAATACCAAATTTGGTCCTAAATCATCTTACAGATAAAGCGTTGCACACGCTAACCGAAATTACCAACTACTGCCTACAATACGGCTACTATCCCAACCACTGGAAACTAGCCAGAGTCCTCATGTTCCCCAAGCCAGGGAAAGACGCCACAGAAGCTAACAATTACAGTCCCTTCAGCCTTCTAAATGCAATAAATAAAGTAGTTGAAAAGATAATAGCAAAACGGCTTAATGCGCATGTAATTAAGCACCAAATACCCATTAATGAGTAATTTGGTTTCCGAGCTAGACATTCAACAACGCAGCAGCTTACAAGATGCGTTGAGCACATAACACAAGGTTTCAATAATAAGAGGTCAACAAGAATAGTTTTTCTAGACATCCAAAGAGCTTTTGACACAGTTTATCACCCAGGCCTTCTTTACAAGCTTAAATCACTAAAAATCGGCGACACCATGATAAAACTTATCGCACACTACTTGACGGATCGGACCTTCAGTATCAAAGTAGACAATGTCTCCTCAACAGTAAGGCCAATTCGGGTAGGAGTACCAAAGGGTAGCATACTCGGGCCCATCTTGTTTAGCCTATACATTAACGACATACCGAAAACCAGCAACACTTCGCTTCTATCTATGCAGACGATACAGCAATTGATGCGCAACCTTGAAAATCAGCCTTAACGGTAACCAGGCTTCAAACCGCCCTAAATGAACTTGAATCCTGGCTAAAAGAAATGGAGAATAAAAGTTACTACCAATAAAACCCAAGCAGTACTCTTCACTAAGCGCGCTAGACATCACAAGTGAATGACCCCTCTCAAATTGTTCCACGAAAATATTGCCTGGAAAAACTGAAACTAAATACTTAGCAGTTCTCCTAGATTCCCAACTAAACTTTTCCAAACATATAAAGCAGGTAAAAAAAAAAAAAAAAAAAAAAAAAAAAAAAAAAAAGCAAATTACCAATTGAGCCGTTTATACCCGATACTCAACAGAGACAACGACCTCAGTACGCGAATGGGTCTCACACTTTACAAAACTATAATCCGACCAGTCATGACGTACGCTGCTCCAGCCTGGGACCATTGTGCTGCTACTCACATACATTCAATACCTCCAAAATAAAATATTACGTAAAATAACTAAATCACCCGGACCAACACCAGTGGAAATGCTGCAAAACGAGCTTAAAATGAATATCATAGAACAATTTATAAAGAAACTATCGCATAATCTAATGATCGATGTCTAGGACATCATAACCCTCTAATCAACACACTGGGGCAGTACACCACCAGCTTGAGGAAACACAAGAGGCCACTTGCTACATTCGATCGCACCATCCCCATAACAAAAAATTCCAATCAGCCTAACATACAAGAATACCTGAATGCCTTATGCCTGTCAATACTCAGTGACCAGATGCACGTCCAACAAGTCCCTGCGAACATACCATCCGGGGTGGCTCGAGGGAAATTGGGCCTCCCTCAACAGATGGCGAACCGAAGAGCAACTTAGTATATCCAGGGACATAGTAGTGCGCATAGAAACTAAAAATAATCGTTTATTCCTTAAAGACAAACGCCTACGGCGAGCACTCTCCTTAATTACATACCTATGATAATACTAACTCTGACTAACCCAACGGCGGACACCTAAGCTATCTATTATATTAATCCATAACATTACACCCATTAACTCATTACTCAGTGTAGATTAATATCCTCCTATATGTTTCAGCGACAGTGATGCACAAGGACCCAAGACCTCGACTCGCCTCAACTCAACGGGGTCAGCAGTAGAACACCTCGTCGTAAACGATAAGTATACCATAAAATTTTTAGCATGATACCTTCACTTCAGATCCTACAAACTTGTGCATATCTCCACAAATACCTAGGTACTGCCCTGGGCACTGCAAGCTAGCCTTATTCTAGTCTAACATACTCCCTAGTATGTCGGGCGTCTTTATAGTGAATACCCACTAACCTCAGGTTGCTTCGGCGGTACACGACATTACCTGACCTAGCTTTCCATTCATCCTGTAGCGTAGTCTTAGTGCATGGTAGGGGAGCAAAATGTGTAGATCCACTTCGGATGATTGCCACCAGGGGGACGGAGGCAGGGCCCTTCCAAAAAAAAAAAAAAAAAAAAAAAAAAAAAAAAAAAAAAAAAAAAAGGAAACTAGTCAGCCTCCATAGCTGATGCTATAGTGTAGAGTATTCAACCGACACGGAGGCTTGTAATTTTTAGATTCACTCGTTTCACTCCGCGTTTTTATTCTATTTAACGTCGTGACTTCACCTCACCGGGTTGACATTCAGGCGGAGCCTTGCCGGTGTTGACAAGACGAACCCGGCGTATGCCTTGTGAGCCACCTCTTTAAGGAACAGCTCGGGCTGGGCATGCTGTGTCAAAGTCGGGCGGCTAGGCCGCAATTCTTATCACAAACACCCTTACAGCTAGCATGCAACATGGACGACATCAGGTCCATAACAATTTCTATAAATACACTTAACACTACCACTACACACCAAAATTTGTGTCCATCCTGGTGCTAGAGTGGTAACCATACTTGCCTTCTAGACCCCCAAGGTCGCGGGTAAAGTAAAAATCCTAAATATACCTTCTCTCGGAAGGAAAGTAAAGTCGATGGTTCCGTTTCGTATATTTACAGTACTAAAAGGACCTTAAACCTAAAAGCAGAGGCCTCTGAGCAAAATTTGTCTGTCGTTTTGTGCCCTGATTTGAATGGGATGCTATTTACCAAAGATTTTATTTGTTTATTTATTTTTTTATTTACGAACACTCTTTAACATCTCAGATAATCAGCGTCCCATTCAATGTAGGGCGTGAAACAGCCGATACATTTTGCTCAGAAGCTTCTTTTTCAGGCTTGAGGTTCTTTTACATGTCATAAATCTACGACAGGGACCCACGGCTTTACTTCCCTTCCGAAGGAAACCATACTTAGGATTTTAGCGCCCGAAAAAATCCATTAATCCTGGTCGGGATTGAACCTGCAATCTTGGGTCTACGGGGAAAGTGTGGTTATCACTAGACCACCTGGAGCGTCATGAAGTGATGACCAAAGATGCCAAAGAAGGTCCTTAAATAAAATAAAACCTGAAAATTCTATACCAACAAAAGAATAGATAACCTACAAGAAACTCAAGCACTAGACCTTTGCTCTAAAGCTAGTGACTGCTACATTATTATTAATTTAAATTTTAGCATTTGGAGAAACCACATGGTAGCCAGCTGTTTAAAAGACTACAGTCAATTTGTTACCGCAAGCGTAAAAATATAAGCATACAGATAATCAGTTTTGCTAAAATAATAATTGCGTAATTATCCGTTAACTATTGATTTTCTACATTATGATTTTTAACTAGAAAAGTTGGCATCGACTTCAATTTACATAAGCCACTTAAAAACATTTTTTTGAATTTTGATTTCCCCAGTATCACGAGGCCCTGAGCAGAAGGCACCAAAACTGCAGCCTAAAAGTCATAATTTCTATCGAATTTAGGAAAAATTGGATTAATTATAGGTGTACTTGGAGGTTCTTCTTAGAAACGCCATAAAATATGTATGCATTAACAATTAGAAATGCGCCTTTTACAAACATGGTAAGAAATTTAAATTACCATATCAGAACAGAACCTCAAACTATTTTGAAAATAGCCCCTGCCTCTTTATTCTTCTTGTGAAAGTTAGGCCATGCATGTAATATTTTTTCGACAGCAACATCAAGCAGAGACCATAAAGCTATTCTTCGTCATTTTTGATCTGAACCTTTGCTGTAGATATTACTTGTTTCAACTTTGAAAACGAACTGTCTTATAGCACGGGACAAGCCTTGATGGCTTTTTTTTTTTTTTTCTGTAACTGAGATCACAGTGATCCAGCTGCTTATTAATTTTATATTGATATGATGCGCGTGAGAAAACAGGTGTATTAGAGTTCGTTCAGTAAAACAACATTATCACGACTCTGGAATCTCTTAAATTGCTTTTTCATTTATTAAGACACCCTCAAATATTTTAATAATATGAGAAACAGGAAATATTCATAGTGTCTGTTCATTCTTTGATGTAGGAAAGTAACATTAACAACGCTGGAGAATTTCCAAGGTGTCTTGCGGCAGTGTGTTACTGTTTAGACAAAAACGATTATACAACATACTGGAAACTCCGGGGAATGGAACGAGGCTATTAATTTTTGTCCCCCATGTTACCGTTTTCTTCTTGCTCTGCTAAGGAAGTAACGTTGCCACAGCATCATTCCATCAATATATGAGAGCGAATAAAAAACAATGTAAGTATTGCTAGTTATTATGTGAACATATTTTAATATTAAATCTGCGCCCATTAATTACATTATACGCTCCATTAGTCCACTTCTGCTAACGATGAAGAAATTGCGGAACACGGTTGTCAAAATGAAGCTGAAGTTCTTGTTTATAACATTGTGACAGCAGAGGAAAGCATTATGAACCAAGAAAAAAAATTTAAATCATACGTTCAGCGGAAAACTCGCTGCAAGTGTTTTGGAACACAGCTTGTGTAATCCGCTTTGGTTTCTCGGAGTAATAACATTTTACTAACAACATATTTTGACATATAGCTTTTAAGTTTAATGCTTGGAGGAGTTCATAGTAGCTCAGTTGATTAGAATGTCAGTCAGGAAGGCTGAATATCCGTGGTTCGAATCCCGGCCGTGATCCGACTTTTTCAAGCCTGATTCTTGATTTGCAATAAAGGAAGATTCGAAGTAGAAAAGGATTTTTTTCCTGTAACAAGATAATGACATCACAACACCAATTATTAAGAAAGTAAATCTCACCCCTTTACGGTTTCCACCATGCAGTTCAGAATTGGTGCCCTGCGATTTGCATATTTTACGAAGAAACATCACGGGACGAATTACCCTCGTTGAAAAGCTGAGAAAATGTCAGTTAATATACAGAGGGTGCCAAAAAATGTATACACACTTAATGCAAAGAAACAACTGTGTTAACATAACATAACTGAATTCACACAAAGAGATAATGGTGAGTACTAACTACCTTAGACTTTTACACTTACAACAGTTACACAGTTGCTCAAAATGCCCACCATCGGCGTCGATACACTTCTGAGTACGTTGAACTACTGATTGAGCAACGTTTGTGAAAGTGTTCTCAGTGACTGCAGCACATGCCGTTTCAATTTCTTCCCCAAGTGCTGCCAGTGTAGCTGGTTTTCTACGGTATACAACATCCTTAAGAGTTCCCCATAGGTAGAAGTCCAACGGAGTTAGATCCGGAGAACGCGGTGGAAACTCAATTGGAACTTTTCGTCCTATCCAGTGCCTAGGATAGTGCCTTGGCTCCAGTGGGCGGGGCTTTTTGCTGTGCCAGGCCTTCCAGATCTGCCCTTGTGAACATGGCATACAGTGCCATGAGTCTCAAATTTGTCTCGAATGCGTGTAATTGTTACTCTCGTTGTTGGTTCTGTTCTATGTACAGGTCTCCAATACCACTTCAAAATTGCTTTCCGCTGTTCAAACGATAATCTTGGCTTCATTTTGTTGTAGCAACGCTAGCATAATGTAATGTGAGTCACATCTGTTTACACAACATTATACGATAATCTTGGCTTCATTTGTTCATTGTTGCTTTACGACAATCTTGGCTTGTCACTTAGCCAACGATATCATAATGCATGTGAGTCGCATCTGTTTACAGAACATCATACTACACAGTACTGCTGTTTTTTGGTCCAACTTTGAAATATATTATCTACTGTGAAAGTGTGTATACATTTTTGGCATCCTTGGTATAAATATAAAGAAAAACAGTAGGTATAACAGAAATTAAACTTGGGATGTTTACAATGCTATGTGTTATTACACTGAGCAAATTTATTTAGCTAATGGCTAACAGTAGAGACTGTTCAAATATGTTCGAACATAATATTAATGAAACATTAAAACACAAAATCGAACTAAAAATTATATTTTACTAAACTAAAGATGCCAGCTACTCTTGGATTGATCTACGAAAGTCATAGTTAACAACAATTGAATATTTGAAGGACAAACGTTAATATAAAAACCGAAACTTGAAGTAAAAAATATTAGATTGGTTTAAATAAATATGCAGTGTTTATTTCTGTAAGATTTTGCTTGTTGGTTTCAGGAGCATTTTAGTTTATTCGTTTGCAAAGTTTTCTTTCTATAGCTGTATCGTTCTAGCGTTTTGCTCTACTCCCCTTATCCTTCCATGTCCTCTTCACAGGTTGCAACACTATTACAATTACTATTAGGGAATGAGATGCGTTTTTAGCTAGCTTTATTTCACTGATGATTTCATTTTTAATTTTGCATGTCATTTAACCCTTGAATTCCAATAGTTCTACTTATCTTCTTTAGTACTTTATATCTATGTCTAAACCATAGCAAGTACGCCAGAAGTATTATTTCATTATTTACAGTATTGATGTACGTATGTACGGTCCAAATTAGACAGTAAAACTTATTGATTTGCATACAAATTTCTTATATGTTATTTCGTTAAAACCACGACAACATAAATTTATATATGATAATCTTCCCATTAGTTATTATCCATATCCAAAATAGGATTCCTATGCTTTAATTGAAACGACATATCAATATTTAAATATAAATATGGACATTAGAAAAAAATATAAATTGATAGAGGGGGAAAATATGGAAATTATTAGCGGTGCTAAAAAGACACAAAATTGTGTATTATATAAAGAAAGCAGGACCTTTTTTAAATATAAGGAATACATATGTAGAAACTGATTCATTCTTATTACATTGTTAATTATAATTTGTGAAATTATGATATCGAATATTGTTTTAAAGTATTTAATGTTTCATTTTTTTAAAAAAATATAATGGCATGATTTTGCTATATTGTTTTATGCACTTCACTTCATATCTAACCATATTGGGATAAAACACTACATAACTTCTACTATTATACATTGGAAATTTACTCTTTTCGGTAGCATAGGACTAATAAATACTAAGATATTTTTAGTTCAAACATTTTAAAGCTGCTATATACACTGTGCAGACGCCTTCTTCGATTCCAAGGAGGGTTCGATCCCAAGCACCAGCTTAGAAATTTTCTAAGAGGGAAGTCTGGAATGGGTCTACTCAATCTCACGAGGACAAATAGGGAGTGACTGATAGAGTTGCCATCCTTAAATCTCGAAATTTGCGTGAAGACGAGCGGCGGGACTGATCACATACTGCCCTGTACCGATGATGTCGCAAGACGGAAGTCTAGACCCGCATTCAGCACGTATATGTTAAAACATACAGGGACACCTCGTAGGCTTTGGAGTTTATCGTTAGATTCGGGCACTGATGTTTCTGAGGAGTCTTCCTCAAATTAAACCTATGTACTCTATCGCTGTCTCCGGCAGGTTATGGTAACAGCTGAAAAGCGATGTTAAGAAAATATATTTAGGGAAATGATAACAGGAATAGTAATTAAGAACGTTTATATACTCAGAATTCAACTTTGTTCCGCAATCCGTCTCTTAAGTTTCCGAAAAATATGAAAATCGTGGGACACAAACTTTTGGGTGATATTTGGTCTCTTAAAAATAATTGCTGTGGTGGCATCACCCCGTTGCAGGAACTTTTTTCTTTTTCACTTCGAATCCTCCTTAATTGCAATTTTAAATTCAAATGTCAAAATACGTTTGTTCTTAGGAGAATGTTGGCCCATATTCTGGGAAACCAACGTGAATTTCACCTGTGTTCTAAAACTGTTGAGGCGGGTATGTTTGCTAAAGTGTGTGATTTAAATGTATTTTTTGTGGCAAGTTTATTGTTTCCTCTCTGGTTCATAATGGTTTCGTTTCCTGTGCAGCGGTATTTTATAATGATGGTGATTGATTACTGGATTAATTATTTTAATTAACGTTTAATTAATTAAAATTGGCAGAAGAGAATATTTTTGAATGCTTAGATATTTAGGATTGATTGCTTGATTGGTTACTCTTATCTCAGGGTTGTTGTCTTCTTCTTCCTCGTCGATAATTACCCGCTGTCTTACAGTCGCCCCGACTCTTGCTGGAAGTTTGTTATCCGTGGATAACAGGGAAAGGGATATTACCAGGACGTTGATGAGGAATGAACAGATTAGTTGTATCTCGTGATGAACTGCACTTTATTGTTCCAGGTCTGTTGTGTTGTGATAGTGCTCGGTTACTGCCTGGAGAGTTTGGGACACTGCATATATCACTTTTGCATAACCATTAAAGTTTCATTATAAAGTCACCAACGACGTTTCGGCCACGGCACTTTTTCCGAGGCACAGTTCGTTTCCCATCAACACAAAAGTTCGCAGCTCAAAAGTTTTAAACTTTACAAACTTACACTCGGATTTCTGGTATGGGATGCCTGATTATCTACTTAACTCACTGATACTACACTGATGTTGAACTGGTAACTCACGCTACACTCTCTCGCGGGAAACTTAGCAGATTTGAACACTAGATTCTCTCCCTAAGAACTGAAAAACCGAACTCTCTCTGGAAAACTGAAAAACTGACCTTATGAACGTCAGCTCACAACTTCTGCTAAAGAGTTCTCTTTGAAAGGTCATCGGCCTATCCTTTCATCCCTGTAGTTGCCATGTTTCATTTCGCCAGGAAGTTTTGTAACTTACAAACCTCTCTGGTCAAGGATATGGCCTTCACCCCTCCAGGAAGTATCCGAGGGTGTATTTGTTTACAAAACATAAAACAGGTTTTTCTCTCCTCAGTTCAGGTCAGTTTACCAACATTTAGGACCTGGTCGCTTCCTTGAAGAGAAACAACTTATGTGCCTTATAATTAGACACATCTTCATAGAATCAGTATTACACTGCAATCATAATATCTGAAATAAAAATATCCTTACAATTATGAATGTAAATGCATATTACTAGCAATGATTATTTTCTTCCTTATCATTTATTAGGATGTTGTCTAAGAAATTATTTCAGTTTTACTTGTCACAGTGTTGTATATAAGAGCTTCACCTTTGTTTTCATAATTTTATATTTTCGGATTGAATGCAAGGAACGACAGCATAGTTAGGTTAGGATTCAGGCGCGCATTGATGGAATCTGAGAATCTTATTGAAGCGGTGTAAACAATGTAGCAGAATTTATTGGGACGAGCTTTTATATATTGTTCATATGGTTACCTGCTCAATATCTCTGGAACGTACTCGTCTCTTATCCTTGTTGGAAGAGCTTCTCTACATTCTTTATGTAAGTGCAACGTCTTGTTCATGGTATGCGCGATATCTCCGAAATGTGAAGTTTATTGTACTTCTGAATTACAATGCAAGTAATTGCTTAATTATCTACAGTTACAAGCCGTATACAAACATTATGAGAGCAAAACATTCGTTAAATGTATCAGACGCTATTTCTCGACTAAGAACAACCGCCAGTAATTTACTATATAAAAATTCTTTTAGTTGTTGGCACTTTGTTCATCGTTTTAAACTGAGCGCTCAAGCTACTCAAACATATTTTTAAAATATTTGTATGTGTTTCTCAGCAAGTAGCATAGATTTGTTGAAAGTAGATAGATTGTACAATTATAAGTTAAGCTGCCTGAATAACGCCACTATAACACATATATGGCAATAGGTCTGGAAATAAGGTATATAGAAAGAAGAAAATGATAACAAAAATACTTTAAACTTTCTTTAGTCAACAACACACTAGCACAGAAGATATTTAGAAAATGCAACTCCATTTGGAAAACTTGTATTATGGCATTATTAGGAGCTATTGAATTGTTTAACGCCACCTATTTTCTAAATCAGAGAATTGCATTTTTTCCCCCCATATCTTACAGCATGCAACTGAAACAGGCTATATCGAAATAAATTTAAATTTCTGTTAAAAATGATAAATAATTCACTCAATATTGAGTTTTACTTGATCCGGAGATGAAACACAAGATAGAATCTAAACTATGTTTTGAATTTAGTTTCTTTATTATAAAAAAGATGAAACTTTTCGGCATTTTCTGCATATAAAATAACTAGTTCAAGAAATAAGGAATTTTATTAAACAAGCAAGTACTGATGTATATAATTGTTATAAATAACCTGAAGTGCATGTGCACATATAGTGTCAATGACGTTACAGCGCTACCGAATGGTATCACTACCGTCCTATTTCTCTTAACATGTTGAATTGTATACACACTAGACAACTTCTCACTATATTGAAAGCTTCAAGGAAAAAATGGTATAGTTTTATATTATTATTCTTAACTGAATCCAGAAAATAAAACAGTTTCTTTAACCTCGTCATAGTAACAGCCTTTCAGTAGCTACCTTCATACAATAACAACCTTCAGAAATAACGTTTCAATAGTAAATTACTTCGGATTTCCATTAACCCATTTCATTACTAGAGAGTATGTGAATACAGCTTCTACATTCCATTACTGCGTATATTTTTTAATGAATTAGTTCATTGGCGTTCAAGATATACATGGCGTTATTTGGCTTAGTCACTTTATATAACATTTTTGTGCGCCATTCATTAGAAACAGCGTTGTAGTTCCTGCAAATACACAGAAAGAAAAAAATTAATAAAGAATAGAAAAAAGAACGAAAGAAAGGGAGAAAAGAAAATCCAAAAGGTGGAATATTTCGCTTAAGTAAAACAAACTGCTTCTGATAGCAAAAATGAAAAGAGAAAACCCATCTCGGTATAGATGACCACAACTCTTAAATCACGAATGGTAGAAACACGATAGTTAGTAAAATATCTAGACTAAAGTACCTACTGTTTAGCAAATCTTGTATAAGTTCTATGTTTAAAATAGGGTTTGTAACAACTCTAAAGATATAAATTACTATGATATATGCCAAATCAGTTAGATCCCATTTTACAAATTGTTCCAAAGTAAATATTATAGGCTGTTTAGTATTATGATTTATTGATCTTTCTCCTCAAATAACATTTTCCTTCCATTGTTTGTGGTGCATCCGATTTTCTCCGGCAACAACAACAACAATAATGATAATAATAATAACAATAATGATGATGATAGTAATAATAATAATAATAATAATAATAATAATAATAATAATAATAATAATAATAATAATAATAATAATAATAATAAATACATTTTCTTAATTCATTCACGCAGCAAGTTCAGGAGTTCAAATGGCTCTCCAAGGGCATCGTACAACAGGGTCTTTAAATATCTGTTGTCACAGATTTTGTGCTAACAAGGGAACCACATGGAGTGGAAATTGGAATCCAAATATCATTTTTATAGGGATGTTTGTGATATTGAGGAAAGAGTACATGCCAACATTTGAAGAAGGAGAGGAGTTACAGTTGCTGATTAGTGTCATCACCATCAGCAGTCTGCAATTCCTGAAACACTTCAATTTATCATGTAGCATGTACCTGCAAAGTCCTTTGGTATGGTTCAACCTCTAGATGTATATTTCTTCAGACCGTAGAAAAATCTTGTAAGTACATTAGTCCTTGCTCCTGACTACCAGATAAATCGAATCAACTTCATCGAGCTACATTCACTTGCTCATTTCCAGTTTTAATCTGAAATTTTAATAACATGAGCAAGCATGCCTTTTACAAAGCGGGATACATTGATGGAGAACTATTTTCTATACAGTTCCGCCTTGAATCACGACGGTTCAAATATAAGATGTCGGTCCTGGTAGTGTGGTGGTAACCATACTTACCTTCTAAACCCAATATCGCAGGCTTAAACCCGGCCAGGATCGATGTATTTTTTCGGGCGTAAAAATCCTAAGTATGGCTTCCTTCGGAAGGGAAGTAAAGCCGTGGGTCCCGTATCGTACATTTACGGCACGAAAAAGAACCTCAAGCCTGAAAGAAGAGGCCTCTGAGCAAAATTAATCGGCCGTTTCACGCCCTGAATTAAATGGGACGCTGATGATCTGAGATGTTAGAGAGCGTCCTTAAATAAACAAATCAAAAAAAATTTGAGATGATCTTCCTGTAACCCCTCGTTCTGTTATGACTCTTGTGTTCTTTCATTTCACATTTGTCTTGTGTGAACGGCATCAAATCACACAATATACTTAAGGATTAGAAATAAATTATGGTTTCACGGGATGTCAGCGAAGTATTTTCTGAATTGTCTCAGGTCTAATGAGGAAGATCACGGATTCGAGATGGCCGAAAGCTTGGTGGACAATCCAACAAATGCTTGGCCATATCCCGTGAAACCATCATTCATACATTTTCTTGTCAATGCCTTTCTTATTGTAATGCTGCATCAGCAAATCTTATGCACTCTTTCGAATCATGGCAAAATCTTTGCTCTTTTACATTATCATCACTGTTCTTTTGTATGCACATTATCATATGTCTACGTAACTTTCCACTCAGTCAAGTTCCCGTATAGGATTCCTGTTGCTTATATTTCTAGTTTCAGACCTGTAAACATTATACTCAAAAGGTAGCCATAAATATGGTTTCATCATACGTTACACCGTTTTACATTACTTTCTTATAAATAAGTAAGAAGAAATACCCGTCGGTTCTGATGATGTAGTGGTAATCATACTTGCCTTCTAAACCCAAGATCGCGGGTTCAAACCCGGCCAGGACCGATGGATTTTTTCGAGCTTAAAAATCCTAAGTATGCCTTCCTTCGGAAAGAAAGTAAAGCCGTGGGTCCCGTTTACAACACAAAAAAGAACCTCAGGCTTGAAAGAAAAGGCCTATGGGCAAAATTTGTGCGCCGTTTCACTCCCTGGTTTGAATGTGACGCTGATGACCTGAGGAGATGTTAGAGACCGTCCGTAAATAAACCAAACCACACACAAGAAAAAATACTAAAAATCAATTATTTAAATTAAATGGTTATAACTAACGGAAAATTATATTTATAGCAACCAGGTTGCACTTGTTACCGACAGAAATTTCAGTTATACACTTGACTTAATTTTCTTTCAGACCTCTCATTAGAAATAATTAACTAAAAAACATTGAAATTATAAAATGATAAGCTTTCAGATTTTTGTTAATTCTTTAAAATATTTTGGTCTTCGGGTGACTACCCGGTCATGTAATTATAAATCCGGCTTAAGTGTTATATGCGCTTTGAGGCGAGAGTTTTAGAACTGTTCGGAATAGTATTTCAATTTCTGGTTGGTTAAACCTTTTTAAAGTTTCTTTCGAGAAAGCAAACAAAAGGTTTCAAATTTCTTGTTATCTGAAAACTATTAAAAATAATATGCAGCATTGATAGCTCATGCATTATAAATAGTGAAAGTGGCTTTCTTGAGTCCATGAGAGAGAGAAAGGAAGGGAGGGAGAAATTGAGATGTGAGGCAATTAGACTGTCGTGCTATGACAGACTGATGTGTTTTATGTACAGTAAAGTTATGGGTGTAGAAACGTTTTGCATCACAAGTAACTATTTGGTAGATAAATAATGGTACTGGCGATGGTTAAAGAGTAAATGTTTATTCGATATTGAGTTGGTTCTAGCATAAATTTATGGGGAGCAGTTTGTCTTGAAAACGCTTTTGAATAAACGATGCATTTTCTGATAAAACAATGTCTTCCAAAAAATTTGAGTGCATGTAACTTGATGTCTGTTTACACTCTCACGCGTAGGCTGTCTTCGACGTTAGAGTTTTCTTCCCAGAGATATATGCAAAGCAATATTGGTGTTATATGGAAGCCACCTAAAGAATGTGATGTACCGTTCTAGATATTTTTACGCTTGATGCAGAACCACCATGACACTTTGGGTGCGTATTAGGCGTACACATCTTGTTTGACGAGTATTTGTCACTTTAAGGTATCACAAACAAACAAACAACCCATAATGAGTGTACTTCACCTTCTTGATCGTTATCAGTCCGGGTTCAGGTTCACGAGATGAACCAAAGTGCTTGACTTCACCAAAGTTTTTATTCCGTAGACACAAACATACTTCTTATCAAACTTAAGGTGTTAAATATGTCTGACGGTGTTGTCCTGTAGTTCAACTCCCATCTTCGCGAACGGCAGCCGTATGTTGTTCTCATGACTGTTCGTGAAGGCAGTAGTTCCCCAGGGTCCCTTACTCTTTTCATTGTACATAATGACATATCTCGTGTTATTAACGACAGTAATATCACCTCTACGTGACGATTTACAACTTTACACACACTCTCGAACTAACGACATTCATGATGCAATAGCTAACATCAACCAGGACCAAGACTCAGTTCATTAACGGACACGTATTCTGGGCCTTGGTCTTATTCCCTTAAAATCGCAGGCAATGGTAGTGGAACACAAGCGATTGTTAAGTACTATAGACACAGGCAATACTCCTCCCATTAATATAAATCAAACTGAAATTCCCTTCACTGATTCTGCGAAAAGCCTCCGAGTTATTCTAGACAATAATCTCTGTTGGGAAAACCACGTTGCTGAAACCTGTAGGAAAGTAAATTCTCTAATGCGCACACCTTTAAAATATTAAATGTATCCCTACCCAAAACCTTTAAAAAGATCTTTGTGCAATCCCTGGTGATGCCTCATTTCCATTACTGTGATTTGCTCACAGAATTAAACTCTAAGTTAACTCAAAAACTACAGCATGTTCATAACATGCTCCTACGTCACATCTGCGACGTGCATTTGTTCCATCATATAACACCCTACCTCTATGTGCTGTCTTTCTTCCGCTTGAAAGGCAGAAGAAATTTCATTGTTTCACACCACTTTTCAAAATTATCCATATATGTTCTCCATCTTATCTATCTTCTCGTTTTCAAAATCGGTTCCTCTCATGGCCTTAACACATGCCCTGAGACCCGACACGTACTCATTACCATTGTACCGAACATCCTTTACTCATCATTCACCGTAGCCACTGCCCGTCTCTGGAATGTATTGTCCGTAAAGTCTAAGACTACCAAACTTTTGGAGCATTTCATACGGATATGTTTAATGTTATTAGAAATAATCGATTACCCTAGATTTCACCTCTCTTTTATAATATTGTTAGTGTTTTTCTATGTTTTACTAGTATATTTATTGGCACTTTCATGATATGCATAGGTTGATATGTTTATGAATTTTCATTGTCAGTGCTTATATTATTATTGTTATTTTTAATTTTCTCCTTGTGTTATATTTTTCAATTTTCATTATCCATGAAATTAGCATACATTTATTTATTTCATATTTTACATAGGCTTATATGTGTATACGTATTGTCCTTGTTACTGTTTGTTACAATTTGATATTGTCGCTATAATTTAGTGCAATTATTATTATATTGGCAGAGCAGAAGAGAAACCCTAATGGTATTAGATCTGCCGGAATAAATAAATATTTAATTAGTTTGTTTCTAAATCAAGGCTGATATTCTAAATGCAGAGTGGACAACGTTTCTATCCATTTTCATTATAGTGATGGTTTGTCGTAAATGAAATGTATATATGGTATACATTAGATATGGTATGTATATTTTAATGCAAGATGGTAGGCATTCATTTCAAAGCTTTATGTTCAACATTCGAATGCAGCCCGAAAGAAGTCTCTAAGTATATCATCTGAAATTGCTCTACATGCTTCTCAAAACGATTCTTCAGATCCTGAAAATCTTTTACTTTGGTTCCTGACTTGATAAACCTTGAAGCATGAGGCATAAAGGTCTAAGAGCGCCATACCCGGTGAGCATGATGCCCACATTCGAGGTGAACCTCTTCCTGTCGATTTGTTTGGAAATAATCGGTTGAGGTTTTCTCTCACATCCAACACAAAATGAGGGGTTACTCCATCTTTCTGAGAGACAACTGTATCAATAGTGACATCCGAAATTTTTGAGTACGTTCCTGTTACATTTCTGCATGTCAAACCGAGTAATCAAGCAATGACAATAGCTTCTCGTTCCTTTATAAATAACATTCTGTAACGACAGTCTGAAATAAAACATAAAAGTAAAAACATTTTTTATTTTATTTTTTTTTTTAAGGATTTTGGCAGTGCTTTGAAATCACATAAAAAGTACATGTATACATAAAGTGGGGAACAAACCTTGCCCCATCCCACCGGGTTTTCAAAGTCTAGTGTTATCGCTTTCGTCTGAACAGTAATAGACTGTCACGATATACATGGTAATTCTCCAGTGTTGCCACAGCTATTTTTATACATCAAGGTTGAGCAGAAATTATGAATAATTCCTGTTCATCACATTACTAAGAATATCTGAAAGTGTGTGAATAAATAATTTACTGTCATTTTCCGCTCCCGGGTTTTGTTAGCACTAAACAGTACTGAAAGGGATTTGAAAGACGCGACAGCGTTGTTTTATACATCTCATTCCTTCTACGTATTAGGTCAACGTAACATAAATAACAGCTGCATAACTGTAATCTCAATTCCAGGAGAAAAGGCCATGAAGGTTTTTTCCGCACTATACATTATGTATATGTTTTATAACTTTAATTTATAATTAATCATTATTTCATGAAAACGGATTGAATCTTGGTAAACTAAACACAAAGGAGCTATAAGTGGATTCCTTGCATCCTTTCAGCTCTCTCTCTCTCTCTCTCTCTCTCTCTCTCTCTCTCTCGGCAGATAGAGGAAGCCACATAATTGAATACTGCAAGCATTACGGAATGACATGTCTTTCACAAAATCCCATTATTAACCAGGTAATTGATCCATCATGAAGTGCATTTCATTTTGCTACTGATCTCCAAAACTCATTTCCTGACGGAAGAGAAAGGTTCAAAGAGAATGTTAGACTTCATGCTGTTTAACCATATTTTACTTCAAACACAGCAGTAAGGCGCGCTGCACTTCATATCCTTGAAAATGTAGCAGATGTTACGTGTGACAGACAGTATATTCAGAAAACTGGTTTATTTTTGCTATAGAACAAGTTTCTCAAGCTATTTTCAAGTTAAAAGGTTTTGTTGAACATCCTACTCCTACCTCGTTTGAAAGCATTTTTATCATATGCATTTTTTTAAATTCATATGCTAAAACAGCATTAATTACAAGTCCCTTCCTTTTATATAAGGATTAAGGATAAGAAGGAAATGCATATTAGTTTTTCTTTAATTACTGGGGGACACCAAGACTTTTTATAATATAGCCCTATAAGCCACATATGTTTTTGAAAAAAATTGTGTCATATCTATCTTATTAACTGAGAAAATTAAATGAAAACAGTCGGTACTTATATTATTGAAATGAGTGCCTATCGACCCTCAAACAGTCATGTAATATTTGTTTCCATACTCCACAAACGTGAACAACAAATGATTTCATGAAAGAAAACTTTTGCAGTGAGAACCCCATTGGGTGTGGTACTCAGCTATACAGAATGTACCGCAATTCAATTTGATATTATTTTTCTTCGTCTTTCTCGGACTAAATCTCCATTTACTAAATTTTCAATATGCATTCTCGAGAACCACAAAGGCACACCGGAACACCATTTGAGGTACGTGTGTCACTGTTTGAGAAAAGCTGCTATAGAATTTACAGTGTGTTCATGAGCTCTGTACCACAGTCTACGGCCGTGAGGTTTTTCACTCTAGTTGCCGCTCTCGAGCCTTTGCGGTTAAGATATGAACGAATTCCCTGCATTTATTCTTTACTTTTCGTCGAAATCAATCTGCGCATTTAGCGTAATAGTAAATATCAAAGTGTATCTTTTCAATATCGCCTTCCACAGCAGTATTTTTGTAGATGGCATTTCCACACACTTTTGTTAAGTAGAAAGGTATCATAATATTGATAAGTATAGGTATTATACAAAATAGGAATTAATAATACATATGTATTTTTACTAGGACCGCACCAAACCGTTTTTTTTTTCACACATTTGATTTTTTTGTAATATAATTGTTCATTGTCTCTCTAGGCTTCATACTCGTATGCTAAAGTTTTCGAAAGCAAGTGTGTCGGTAATATTTGTAGAAGTATTAATACTTAAGTTAAGTTAGTTATTTTTAGTACGCAATCGTTTTTATTTTATAGAATATTACATTTAATAGGGGGAATAAATGGAAATATAGTTTGAAAATAGCCTACCTTTTATTTATTTATTTATTATTTTTTTGAACAGGAGAACAATAATTTTGCATCGAAAACATCAACAAACTAATTGCAAAATACAAAAAGGTTTATCTTCTCATTCTCACTCGAACAACATTTTGAAATTGAGCGATTTTTAGAACATATCATTTCCATTTTGTACACCTTATACATATGGAACAGAACTTAAAATGTTTGCAGTAAATCGGAGCATTTGCATTGGAGCTCGATAACAATCGGGTTAGGCTAATGGTGCCAAATTATTTAAATGTTCATCAAGATGATGTTGGAACTCTTGTCTTCATATGTTTGTATTAACACGCACTGGAATGCTGTCAAATGTGGGTATTTCTCCACTATACATGGGTTTATGAACACTTTTTCAATCCATAATGTATGTTTTGTAAATATTCTCCGTGTGCGAGTGCCTTTATTTTAACCGATCCAATTCTGCTATACCAACTTGAGAAATATCTAACTGCAGGATATCCTAGATAAAAAAAAAAACTGTTAGAAAACGACCGGAATCGTGTTTGAAATAAGCTTTACGTTATCGATGTCTGATGCTGCACGAACGGCGCACAGAACACAACTGTTTTTCATATTATCTGTATCACTTTTTGCGGCAAACTCTGTTGCGTCATTCAATGTGTACAGCGAACCTTTAAATCGTTAAGTCTGACATGCTCGCTGCAGCGATTATCTTAGTTGGTGACCGTAGGTTCTAGTCCCTTCTAGGGCTTGATTAGATCTTTACGTGTTTGTGCGTTGTCTGTACGTTATTTTGTCTAATTGGCGGTACCTTGCATATCGCCCTGAAATGCCACCAGTCAGTTCATGTCTAGTGTAAATCGTATGCTTTCTACAGAATTCGACACAGGTGAAGTCCCTGCGTAGATGATACCATTCCACAAAAATCGTATCAATTTATCTTTTAGACATGCAATATATTTAATTTTTAATTTGTCTTAAGGCAGTGCTTCTCAAACTGTGACCCACGAACCTCCCTTGAGTTCATATATCCTCCTAGCGGGCCCACGAGACTCCCCAGGGGTAAGTTAGCATTTATTCTTGAATGTACTTATAGGTAGATACCAATAAATGATTACAAGAAAAGAAATATAAGTTTTTATTGAGGTAAAATAAATTCAAATTAAATTGAAGGCGACTTTTTGTTCTTGAGGGAGCTTACAGATAGATGAGGCTGTAATGTGCACTAGGTAGAACACATATTGTACCTACAGTAATAATTTTTCCCAGCTATAGCATGCACCTTTCAGCAGAAACTGCTAAATATCAGAGAAGGCCATTAAGGTATTGATGCTTTTGATAGCAACTTACTTGGGTGGAAATATATATATATAAACAAATAGAGAAACGTTTGGGAGAGAATGAGAACTCAAAATGGAAGTTCTCCTATTAAGTGTGATGTATCACGGTTTGAAAGAGAAATGCAGCATCATCCCTCTCATTCAGAAATTAAAAAAACGAATCATGTGACATTATATATTGTTAGTTATTATGACTATTAATTTTTATGCGTTTTATCCTATATCTTTTTGAATATCATATTATTGTTATTATCATTAGCATTGTATAAGGATTCACTGCAATTAAATTGCGAATATTGAAAAAATGTGAATTTATTTGTTTGTTTATATAAAGTTTTGTAAAGCAGTGATGAAGAACTTAGATATATGGGATGCAAATTTAGTATTTTAAATTTTGGGTTAAATTTTACTGTTCCGCAACAGTGTGAGTACATAGTCAAGGAAAGTTTGAGAACGGTGATCTAAGATATCGCTTACTGTAATAGCGGTGTTCACATTTTAAATACTCGTTAACATTAAATAACTGTCTCTTAAATCGATAGGAGTGTCGATACCTAAAAGTACTGCTATCGTTGCTTTTCTACGATCTCTTTGGCTATTTTCTTCAGTCGTGGCCGCAAATAGTTAAAAAATGTGTATTATATTGCAGATGAACCTGAGAGAATTGACAGTGGCGACCATAATGCTTGTTCTCTTGTAACATCATTACTTCAGCGGTTCTTAAGTACTTTCATATATTTAAACTAGCATTCACACCATGTCTGAGACAGGAAAATAACAACAGGAAGAGGGTCTGAAATTATACTGCGTAGCAATATGAAGTTATAATCACATAATGTATGGGGTCCTGCCGCTTTGTAAACCAAAAATAATTTACGGAGTTCATGACAAGAAGGGAGAAAAGTGTAGTGAGGAGAGAAAGGAAGAGCTCGGGCTGCACAAAGCTGTTATATTACTACTGTAGAACCAGAATGAATGATGGGACTAAAAGAAGGTTCAGACAAGAACTCAGTGGGGGTACGTGGTAAAGATGTACTAAAGTATGCCACATGACATCTCCTATAATATATCACTCAGCCCTCACTACGACCTTGCCTTCAGGCGGTACTCTCACCCAATACATCATTTATTATAAATTACGGCCGTTAAAGGAAAACACACGACCCGCTGTCTCCTGCTGGAAAGGAAGAGATTGCATGGCGTGTGTTGATAGAATAATATACACATACATGCACGCATACACACAAGACCTATCTGTACATCCCGTGGAAGATTATCCATTAGAATTATTTTCTCTTTAAGTATACGCTCCACCTACATGCAGATAAACTTCACAATTCGGAATCTCTTAACTTAAAGCACAGATCAATGATGCACTGCAATACGATATTGTAAGTTGCTTGGTTCTATGCGCATGCGCAGAGAGCCGGTTAGTGACAAAGCACAATGACTTAGCAGAAAGAACACTTAGATTTCCCGCGCTCTGATTGTCAAGTCTTTACTGCTCAAAATGATGGCGAGCAAATAATTTCGATGCTATTTTACTACTGCACTGGGTGGCAGAGGTCGTTTAGGCACGGACTCAGAGGGAGACTGAGGCTTATACCAGATTTTCGTCAGTCTTCATAAATGACAAATGCCGGGGAGCTACTGCAAACTTAGGCCTGGAACGCTTCCTTTCTTAAAAAAAAACACCCCATTTCCCAATGTATTATTTTATCTGATATATCATCAGTGTCCATCGTGTGTAGTGCCTCAGTAGTAAAAACGGGCGTTAAACCGCATTAAAAATCTATGTAACAATAAATTGGATTACTTACAATCAGCGTATATCGACCTATGTATGTTTCACCCGTTCTCGGCATTTGTTTTGACCTTACAACCAGGGCTAGGATTTGTATGTAAATCAGTTAAATATGTATATACATATAAACCAAACCTTATAAAAATATGGAGTGAAGTATGGACTAATATTTTTAAAATGATGCAACATAATGCAAAGAACATTCGTGTTTTATCACATTTTCATGTTATTAAAAAGTAAGGTTAAAGGCCTCACTGCTTAATAATGCTGCCTATTTACGAAGCAGTGATTAAACGTTGCTATATTTTCAATGTGAAACTGCTTCTATTGTCTCTTAAAATTGTTTTGTCCTCACTAAAACTTCGCTCCATATAAGAAGTTTAGAATCTGCTCTATATAACAATTTGTAGGGATAAATTCACATGTCGGCTCCAAATTTGATTTGCCACTTAAAATGTGAGTGATTTTGTACAGCTCACCATAAGCTGAATTCTTTGCCAGCTCTGTGTCAACTTCAACTTCACTTTCACTACTTCTGCTGGCACAGTTGAGACGTCCTGTCTCTTTTCTTACAATGTTAAGGTTTGCAGACATGTTCTGTTCTGCAAACCCCTATGTCTCCATATTTGGAGAGAATTTAACAATGTCGTGAAGCACGAAAAAACTTATTTTAATGCTTTTAGTTTTTTGATAATTTATCTCAGGAACTCGCATTCCGTTTCTGCCACCAAATTGATTATAATGTTCAATTCAACATCCTCCCGCTGATCCTAGACAAGAGTTGAAATTAAGAAATATACTAGAAGGAAAAATCCTCAGTGTGTACCTGAGAAAGGTAATTTTCGAACTTTCGGAGAAGATAATGTACAAATATTGTACTTTATTTAACAATAAGCAAAACTTGAATAAGCGAAAATAAGTTTCGCGTTGTCTCAACACAATAATGCACTCAGTAACATAATTTGAGAATTGAAATTGACTATTGTCCCATATAAAATACAATTTTAAAATTTAAAACATAAAACCAATCATCGGACTAATACACTACATAAATTTCAATTTAAGGAATTTAAAAAAAAAAAAATTGTGTTACCGTGATTTGACAACAGCTTCATAGATGTTACATCATACAGTCCTATTAAATTAAACAAAACAAGAAACTTAGAAAAGTAACATTAATTCTTTTCAATTCAATGAATAAACCTTAACAAACCTGCTTAAATCCAAAGTCACTGGATCGGGCTAACTGAGAGGCAATGTTGAAGAACTGCCTATAAGTGTGTTATCCCTTTGATACCGAAGCAGTCTTTGGCAGTGCGCAACAGAAGGAAAATCGATCACGTTAAAAGAGATTACTTCACATTATTCTCAAAAACTCGTTTATTGTTCCAAACTATAGGAATAAGATGCATCATGTAACAAAGCATTCCAACGTGTACAGGAAGGAGAGGATGAAAATAGAGGGGGTATTAGATTAGAAGTAGACAGGAAAACGGGCAATAACGGCGGATTAACAACAAATTTTAAGGATTCAATCGAAGCAGTGCTGATAGAGTCTAAAACACTCAACACATTTTCAATGGCTTCAGCGTTAAACTGTAAAGTACCGCCTGGGTGGTCGAGGTCGTTAAGGCGCGGACTCGTGAGCGGGAGGTCTGGGGTTCGAATCCCGCCAGGACCGTCCTCCCTGACTGAGGTTTTTTCCAGATTTTCCTCAGTCCTCATAAATTGCAAATGCCAGGGAGGTACCCGAAAATGAAACGTTTCTTTCCTTAAAAAAAAAAAAATTCATCTCATGTATCGTCAGTTTTTTGTGGTGCCTCAGTAGTAAAAACGGGCGTTAAACACCATTAAAAAAAAGTATAGTATTCTTCTGCCTCTAACCACGTTCTTTATCTAGTTATGATTGGCTTTATGCTTTCCATACTTAATGTAAAACCCGAATCCTTTTTTGAAATGATAATGATAAAATAAACTTTAAAGTATAATATGACAAGAATAATTTTAAATTATAAACTATGAAAAATATATAAAATAAAACGTTGAACTATGTAAAGATATGTGGGCTTCCCTCAAATATGTAAAAACAGTATATTGTATCCGTAAATATGGAAAATGGGAAATGTTTTAAATCACTCTAAATATTCTTCATTGTAAACTTATGACTAAATGTAATTGTTGCTACTGAAAAAATGTATTTACACATAAATGCTAGTTCTGCTTTAAACTTTAAAACCAATGGACGAAATTTAATGACTTTTGAAACGGACATACCTTAGTGTATGAGAATTATTTTTCTTGTAGGGTATAAGAGGCAGTGCTGCTTGCCCTTTTAGCCTGTTTGTCGCGCGTTCTTCTGAAGGTTGATGCATTTTGACTGTGTCCGCGGTAGTATGGTGATGCATTGGGTTGTGATATTATGGGAGGAGCTCCGACCCCTTCAGATGCTTTGGTGCTAGCTCTGCGAATCTCGAATACACGTGGTACTTCTGGCGTCACCAAAAGTTCACCGGGCTGAACATTCGAGCCCCTTCATTCGGGGAGCTGTCCATGTGGGTTGGATTCGATATGGTATGTGAGCAGGTTCGTGGACTACCTCAAACGCTGGAACTACCCATCTGCAGAGCTGGAGAGACCAATGCTGCACACGACCATCTTACCAGTGGTTCACCGGATGATCTGGCGTAAATTGCATTTAAACGCATTCGGTTTAATAATTATAAGATACCCACCTAATGGAAAGTTTACGGAGGGTAACTGTACAGTGTCTTCTATGTGCTGTTACAGAACAGTGAACCTGTAAACAGTAGAAGATTGTGTTTATTATTCGCACCTAGACGGTAAAATACTCCAATCAGTATTTGGCGAGGAAAATACTGTAACGTTGTTGGGTTTCCACGAAGGAGGACGTCCAAAACCGCCAAAGCAATTTTCATGGGCTAGAAAAAACAGCTTGCAGGCCTCTCCTTGTGTAAACCCACAACAAACTTGGGGGGGGGGGTAGCATGTTTCTGCTGTGTTATAATTGAAATCTCCCAACAAACAGGAGAGATTCAGTTACTCTCATTGCTTAAAACGTTTATCTATACACATCAGGAATGTGGTTCTCCGAAGAGGAGTGAGTAAGTCTGTTCCCAGAATATCACTGGGATTCTACATACCGTGCATGAGACATCCCATTCATGATGAAAATGTAGCATTGCGGTGTGCTCTGTTACGGTGCCGCATTGTTGGTTTCATTCTCTTATGCAGCGGTTGATATCGTAGTCTACATGGAAAGCTTCCATGTCTTCATCAATCAGCTGGGCGAGGAGAAACTTCTTACTGGCCATTTTCAATGGGATGGTGTCACATGCCACACCTCTAAATTGAAGCAGTATTAATGAGATGCCGTCCCTAATTAAAATATTAGCATAATCAATTACATATATTATGAACAGTATTACAATTAGTGTGTACTATTTATGTATATTCATGTTAGTAGTTAAGTTATTTGTGTATTTGTTATTGTGTATTTCATGGGTAGTAAGAAGGGGGGGGGAAGCGGGTGGACAGAAACTTTAGACATAAGCCAGAAAATGTAGACAATGAATGTGTTGTGTATTGGACAAAGAACAGATGACCATATGTTCTCCTTTTGTACGTAGTTCCAAGATCCTTTTGTGTTAAAAAAAGGCCGCCCCTTTAGATTTCTGGAAAAACTCTGCTTTGTTAGAACCCGAAGGCAAGCATAAAATATAACAGACAAAAGAATCAAATCATGAGGGTGAAATAAACCAGATATCCCGACTTGGTGGAACCAAAGGGGGGAAAAAAGAGAGAAATTTTTAAGAGGAATAATTATCGAAATGGTAGGAGACGGTCTAAAGACCGTATGAGGGGATATTGGATAAAAGAATGGGATTTCGAAGTTCCAGGGTGTAGAAAGAGTTGAGCCATCAGTGGAGTGTGAGTTTAGTGATCAGACATGGCGAGCTTAACCATCAGACAGAGTGAGTTTTAGCTATCGAGAGAAAAGTCAAATGAGCTATAGAAAGTGAAAGTAGAGCAATAAAGGAGAGTGTGTTTTGATAGACAATTACTTCGGTTAGTGCAAGTGTGACCTAAGAACCGTTCAACAGAACTTAAAAAGGCGAACCTTAATATTGAACAAGTGACAAAAGAAAATAAATAGTGTCATTTCCAGTCTTAAGATTTGTTTTCATAAATTACCCAGTTCCCGACTCTTTCCCCCGTTGACCTGAAAAGGTCACGAAATTCCAGTGCTCTACCGAATATGGCATAGCGACACATCTAGCGGGAGAGAATAAGAAGAACTTCATTGATTCTACAATACACTATGAGTATTCTGATCAATTAAAACCAATCCTTTTTCTTCCTTCTCCCCCCCCACCAAAAAACTCGAAAAATTCAGCATGGCCGAATTTTTTTCCTTCTTTTAGGCTTGTGTGATTTCTAAAGGACTGTGACCAGTAAGGTCACAGATTTCCTTTGGGGCATGCTGAAAGGAAAAGTGTACAGCAGCAAGAAAGAAAGAAAGTAACAACAACAATAATAATAATAATTAATAATGATAATAAAATATAAATAATAATAATAATAATAATAATAATAATAATCGGAAATTGAGTTTGTGACTCCAGATGTGTTGGTGTGTAAAGGGACGTGTGCCGGTATGCCTTGATGTTAAAGGTAACCACATTCAACACTTGCAAGAAACTATGAGTTTCATACATCAAAACATGTATGTAATAATTAATTCTGGTTTACGTCCATTAGTTTAAACGTTTTAAGGCAAAATCAGGGAAAGACACTGATTGAAGTGTCCATTATAACTTTGCTGGGCTCCAGATAAACGTGACCAGACCATGAATGCCATCTTACATTGCGTGGATTATTTTAGATGTAACTAAAATTTAAAAGTTCAGTTTTAAATCAAAAAAGCAAGATTTAAGACACCATGCATACATTTTATATACCACATTTACTATATTGGTGACTAGAATTAAATTTCACACGTTTGAATGTCTTAAAGTTTATTTAATCGTTTGTATTTAATATATAGAATTGTCAAACTAAAATTTAGAGCAATTGACCGGAAGTTGCCCAAATTTCAGCTTAATCCGTGCGTGACTAAAAGAATCTATGAAATATATAATATTCTTATTGAATAAACTAGCCTTTTCCTCCTACGGAATTTGTCACCTGGCCGTCTTAGGCTGGATAGAATAACTGTTGTACAGGAATGATGAATTGAAAAGATGGCATGTTACAGTCATCAATACCTCCAAGTCTAAGTTCGTTCTGTTTTAGGTTTTTCATTCTTCGATTTCAAATGCTTCTACTATTTTGATTAGAGTACCTTAGTAATTTGATTCAATGCGGCTTTGATGTCCAAAAATATTCCTATTGATTCTTTCAGAACGATATTAACTGATGTAATTTCTTAATCTAATGAATCTCATTTTAAAGATTGCATTTCAGCCGCTTTGATATTTTTTACTTCCTTAAAGCCTTATTCGACGAACTGTGTTCTATAAGCCCATTAATTTTATTTCCTGCCATATAAAATTGTAGATCACTTCAAAGTCCTGCTAAATAAAATATGAGATCTGTTTAGTGCTTCCATTTTTTATAAAAAGTCACATTTTGCTTTGGAGGCCAGACACTGTCATAATATTTTATTTCTTTGCTTCTCTAAAACGTATCAGTTGACTGACAAATTCATGATAAGAACGATGAACAGAGATTCTTACCGCGTAGTAAAGATTGTTATTTCAAAGCATAATCTATGTATTTGGGATAATTGTTGTTTACTGTTACGTTGGACTTCAGGAAGTAGATTCCAATGGTTATTGCAGTTATCTGGGGAATAAAATGGGTTGTAATTTTAGAATAAAGTGTATCCTTGAATGACCTCGTTAAGGTTTTGGAAGAGGGCTCGTAAAACTTTTCCTCGTTTAGAAAATGAATGTAAGTCTTGACAAACTCGCGTTGACCTGGTACGTCTGTATCGGATGATGTCTTTTAGTCGTTCACTGTAAGAATCTGTAGTTCAGTTACGTGAAGTTATTTTGCACAGGGTGTAACCGCAAAGTTAACATGTTAAATGTAATAAAGTTGCGATATAGTGGAAAGGCAACCTATTGTGTTTTATAATAGTTAACAAAATAATAATTTGTATTATTGATGGATTGTTACCAGCGCAGTGTTTTTTTTTTTTTTTTTTTTTTTGACCATTTGCTCACAGATAAAGCTACAATTACTTATGTAAATGACAATACAGAATGGTGCATGAAAACTCAAACACTCCATCTCTAAAATAAATGTGGGCATTATATCTGTAACGTCAATTTGCGTTGACCTAACACAGTTTGTGAAAATTCGTGTTTTAACATCTGCGACGACAGCAGGTGTAAGAACTGACAGGGTTTGCATCTGATTTCGTTATATGCCAATTTTTCACCTAATATTTACTACTCTTTGCAGAAACACCAACACCAGATACGTTGGCTGTAAAATTCCCCCGCATTTTCTTAATGGAATTGGTATGCATGTACACCTTAACTATTGCAATTTTTGTTGCAGAGAATACATTTGTACGTCACTACTGTAAACAAAATGTTTCCACGAACTGACAAGGATGTTAAAACAGTCATCACCTATGAATTCCGATAATACAAGTTCCTTCCTTTTCCTCTCTCCGCTATTCCTTCATTATCTGGCTCGCCGTGGACTTGACGTATACTCGCTCTAGGCTGACTCGCTGTGGCCGGGCCGGCGTTTCGTATAACTAAGGCTAGGAGTAATATAGATCAATATCGTGGAAGAATATTTTGTTTGAATAATACGTTTTGAAACAAGTTTCTAAATCTATAATTCTGGATATATCAATCAGATGTTCGTTAGATATTTTAAGGTACTATATACACTGAAGCTATTTCCCCATAAATTTATATATCAGTAAGGGTACACATAATTGACAGAAGATAAACCATAAATTTTTCTTAGTAAATGCACAATTATTTCCTTGAAAGATATATTTTTTTTGCTGTTAGCTAAGAAATAAAATTAAATTGAAAGCATAATGCTGCTTTAAAAGGAACATGTAAATACAAGAACAAAAGCATATACGTCAATAATAAAGAGCATTCATTTATTAGCTGTAACTTTTATACGGATATATGCTCTGGGCTTTATGAAATATATATATATATATAAATTAACACTAATAATAAAAGCAGATAAAGATAAAACACAGAGAAAGAGTCACACTTGAAATTGCAATTTCAAGTGTGACTCTTTCTCTGTGTTTTATCTTTATCTGCTTTTATTATTAATGTTAATTTGTTACATTGTTAATAGTGTTTCTTTATTTTTATTTTTCATTAATATATATAATTCCTAGAGTGTTATCACGGTTCCTAAACACACACACACATATAGATTCGGAAGCATCCACTAACGCTGGGTTCACAATACACGTTTTAATGCCCCCTACGGTTCATGTTCAACTTATGCCGTAAACAGGACATGCCTTTATTTGAAGTGTGTGCTCTGATGCATTTGTCTACCAATAAGAACTCTTATGTTCATATCCTTTTAAAACTTAAATGCTTTATTTATCAGTTTTTGAAGGAAAATTAATGTTTAATATCTGTGCTAAATCTTTTAATGGACAACATATATTTGCATTTTAAAGCATTTATGTTCAAACACCTCACACACGCAAGCTAATCATCTTCACTTTCAAAATAAATGCATAATTTTATTTTATAAAATTAATAAATATTCCAAAATGTATGAATGAAATGAAATAAATTTATTTCATTTAATAATAATTATTAGCGTCCTATATATTTTTAAAAAAATACTTTACGCATTTGTGTGTGTGTGTGTGTGTGTGTGTGTGTGTGGTGTGTGTGTGTGTGAATATTAAAAAATTCCAATGAGCCTTTGCAATTGGAAGCTATAATGTCACGTGTGTACTAAACATTATTTTTACTTGGAAAAAAATAACAAAACAATTCATGCATGAATAGGATACGAACTTCGGCAGTTCACATTGCTAGACGCCTGCTTTTAATCACTCGATTATCAGCGTGCGTCTACCAAGTGACTGGCGATGACAGGTTGAGGTTAAAGTTTTACAGCCGCGCGCAGTGACATGTTGTGAATCGAGCGCTAAGCCGAGAAGAGCTTAGTCAAATTAAGCTTTGCAGAGTCTGCACATTTTTCTCTTCTTTCTTTTTCCTTCTTTCCTTCTTTGTTTTTGTCTTAGGGCGTTCAAACTACATTTTCTTTAACTTGTTAAAACCTAGATATCTTCATTCACCACAGGCTAACTTATATTTAAAATGTATTTGCCCATGTTCGTACTGCTGCTAACGTTTCTAGTAAATTTATCAGTTGTTCACTATAAAATACTTTCTGTCAGGTAGAAAATAAGATGTCTTCAGCAGCAACCTAAAAGATGTCTAAAAAATAAATGGTGTAATTTGCAATTCTTTAACTCCATAATTATTATAAAGACCATTAAAACGAAATAACCAAAAGAACTTTCGAGCTCATTCCTGAATTAACCGTAAACATTGTCTGTTATGCAAAAATACGCAAATTCCTATAAACACCACTCAAGTGCAAAACTTGTCTGGGCTACTTACTGCAACAGTAATTGTTCATTATATCATCGGTTTCCACACAGCGACGACCTCGAGAAATTATTTTTATATTCAGTTGGGAACTATTTCCCCTTATGACTAACACATTTTTAAAGAGTTGAAGAGAATTCACTCCGGTGAAGGGATGCAGGATATTATGAGTGAATGGTTCCGTTACTTGATGTACGGTGTCACCCTGGAACGAGTTTCTGAACTTTTAAGTTGCGTTTAAATATCTTGGTTTCCATTTGAATGACCCTTACAATTGTATTTACTGTTCCGGTATATTTGTATGATTACTGGCTCAGGCAGTACTGTATGATGCACCTCTTGTTGAGTATGAAGCATGGCTATGTAATGTTAAAGTTGCTTAGAGACGAATGAAGAAAATATCATTTTCATTTCGATTATGTTTATATTAAAGGTTTAAAAGCAATTTTAAACGCTTTTCCCAACTTTCTGTGAAATATGCACCGATAAAAAGATATTAAGATATCTTAATATTATTCTGAGAAACAGTGGTTTTTGCAAGAACTACTAATATGCATTGTCATGAAAATAGATCACTTTCTGGTCCTTCTCTTACATTTATCTTACAATATACCTTTCGACGTGACATGCAGAGAACTGAAATTATAAAGTTTGTGTGGTTTAATATATTTTGTTCTAGTACTAACTTTATTTCAGAAACTAATATAACAATTTACGGCACCGGTCGCAGTTATAAGCGTATACCACTCTCAAATGTTTTTTAAAATTAGAATGTCTTTTCCTTCTACTACCAAGGATTAGTTTGTAAAAACCTGTTTCGATTTCAATCATTTCCTAATTCCAAGTGTTTTTATCTACCGGTTAATAAAACAATATTTTATTTGGACAAGGATTTCTATCTATTCTAGTAGCATTTAGTTTGCAGGTTTGTCTATAAATATTTGTTTTTTCTTGAACTGAAAATTAAGGTTTTTTTGGTGTTTTTATTGTCGCTTTGACTCCGTTGGTTTTCTAGTGACGTCTACAGATTGGACGTGAATAGTGTAGGTGTAAGTCTGTAGTCATTAATGAAATAAATTAATGATGGCGCAAATGAGCCTGGAGTTCTTGGCGCCTTAAAGCTAACTGGCATACTTTAAGATCTTGTCTCGTCAGTTCATTAAATATTTTATATCATTTTTGCCATTTTTAACGAATTTAAGAAACATCTTTTCAGATGTTAATTTCCCCTCATCACTTTTGTTAATGATAAATGTTATGTTGTGTACATTTAATCTAAGTGGCAGAGTAGAGCGAGAATGGCAATTATTTTGTAATGTTTCGATTGTTTATCTTTGGTTTTTTCAATCTCTTTTTTTTAAAAAGGAGTATATAACTGAAAATGGCATTGTTTGGGATGATTTACGTTTTGCGACATTTATTCACTGTGTAAAAATCTTTGTTTTAGTAGGATATCACCTTAGTTCATAAATTGTATGTTTGTTAGTTCAATTACATCTGAAATTTACTTTTATTTAATTTTTAGTACACACTCAAATTCTTCAATGTTAATTAGTTTATTCCAATATCTTCATTGTTTTTATCTCAGTATTTTTCTTCTATGACTTTAGAGTTATGCAAAACATAACCCCCCCAAAAGAATAACCGAATATCGTAGGCAACTTCATTCATATTAAAGAAAATGTATATGCTATTCTACGAGCTGAAGGAGCCAGACTTCATAGCACGAATTCAATATTTTGCAAGTGCTATGTGCGGTGGTATCAATATCGCTTGACTGTTTCCAAAATTGGGTGGTGTGATTAATGTGATGTGTTATTGAGTGGCCATGTCAATAAAGAATGAAATACACAGGGACCATACTGATTAAGGGAATGAGCGCCTATTATTTCTAGACCCTCAGCTTTCCGATATCTTTCATGAATTCTGTTTTGTCGTTGGATAATGCGTTTTGTGGGGATACTGAAAGAACAATGTTTCATACCCATTACTGATCACCAAGGTGCCGAGGTCGTTAAGGCGCGGACTCGTGAGCGGAAGGTCTGGGGTTCGAATCCCACCAGGACCGTCCTCCCTTACTGAGGTTTTTTTCACGTTTTCCTCAGTTCTCATAACTGGCAATTGCCGGGGAGGTACCCTAAACTTAGGCCTGGAACGTTTCTTTCCTTAAAAAAAAATTCCTTCCCAATTTATCATTTCATCTCATGTATCATCAGTGTCCACCACCTGTGGTGCCATAGTAGTTAAAACGGGCGTTAAACACTACTCAATCAATACCCTCTACTGTGACGATCATGAAACATCTCTGCACAGTCTAACATGAGAACGTTGTGATGTCAGTAGGACGATAAACCGCATGGAACAAGTTGTGCACAATGTTGGGAAACTTGTAAAATACATAGTTGCTTGACAGGTAATCGTTGTGTGGATTTCGGTTACCCTTTCTTGGTGGGAGCATATTCTATCATAATCGTTTATAATATTCCATCCATTCATTTTCAATTATTATTTTTTTTATTTAAGTGTATAAATTTCTTCGTTGATTAAGTGCTTTACAACTTTAAATACCAGTTTTTGTTTCCATGTACATCATGTTCTAGTTTCTCAATATAACAGTCTCAACTGGCTCGGTGTGCTTTTTGTCATTCTCTCTAAGCGAAAGTCAATTTAAATTTATGATTCATTGTGTTCTTCTGTTTTATTTTGTAATTAGCTTAAATGTGTCAATTTTTGCTCAAGTATTAATTAATTAAATTCTTTTTTTCTTTTCTGAATAGTGTTTAATACCCTTTTTACTGCTGAGGCATCACAGGCGGTGGAAACAGATGATACATGAGAAGAAATGATAAATTGGGAAAGGATTTTTTTTCTTTTATGGAATGAAGCGTTCCTCGCCCGAGTTTAAGGTTCCTACCCGGCATTTGCATTTATGACGACTGTAAAACCCCAGTCCGGGCGAACGGTCCGTGGGAATCGAACCCCGACCTCCCGCTCACAATTTAATTCTTCAATCATATTTTTAATCCCTTATTTATTGTATTTATATATTTTGTTCCTAATGCTTCACTTCCCTATTCTCGATGCTTGTAACACACACAGGCACAACGAAAAAATAATGATATATAGTAATGTTGTTGATGTTGATGATGATGATGATGATAATAATAATAATAAATATTTCAAGTCTGTTAGTCTTATTCAATGTATGGAAAAGGTAGTAAACAAGTTGCTCCAAATATTGATGTTATTCTTACTGTTTAAGTGTTTTTTCAATTTCTGCTTTTCCAGTTCTTGTAATTGTAGATATATCATTCCAAAAGTTACTTTATTTTTAATTTTTTGTTTATAATACTGCACTTTTCCATTTACTATGTACAAAATTATAGTTGCTGAAGGAAACGAACATATGTTCCTGTCTATACAAATAAAATTGCGCAGAACGATTTCAGTGGGCTGCATTTCTCGGAGGGGGAAAAAAAAGAGTTTTAGTAATGGAAGCGAGGGCAGAAGTCCTGGAAGGCATCTTTCCTAGAGGATTGTGCCACACCCAAATGCACTGAACTAAAACTCCAGCTTTGAATTCATACCAGCATTAAATCGTGAACTCAAAAGAAATGTCCGTTCATACATATTTCGCTTTCAAGTGCTGTAAATAATGACATGATTTGTTGATGTTGGACCATTTATTTTAGTTTGTGACATTCACGGCGTGTTCTGGCCGCTACATGTCACGGAACGTCATTTGTTCTCCATTCTGCGCTTCGCTAACTGGCCATCAAAGCCCTTTTCTCTAGACCGAATGGTAGAGAGCGCTTCATACCCAGACGACAGGCAGAGTGACCCGATCGTAACCCCCATGCTCCATCCCCTTTCCTCCCTTCCGCGCTCCTTCCCGCCGCCCTTTCCACCTCCTCTGCTACCGCTAACAATATAAATTTCCCGATATTCGCCGGTCTTGTCATTTGAAATGGGGCCGTTTTCCCCTCTCGAAACCTAATGGTTATTGCCTTTCTCGAACGGACATATTGCGTTCCATCTACTGCAATGTGCGTTGGCTATACATCACGTAACTACCCTCCTGTGCCATAGAACCAGCCGTGTTCTATCTCGCCCTCCCCTGTTCATAGCGCAGGAGGACAGGGTACCGCTAACTGACCGAACCATCGCTGCGAATGAAATGGCCGGAACGTTGAAGCGATTTCCAGGCACGCCAGCCGAAGGAAACATTGTGGGTGGATGGGCGAATTTTAGTAAGTGGGTGACCGAGTTGAGGTGCGGTTTAGAATGGAAGGGCTTCGATTATTGTGAATGGTCATAATGGCATTGTCAACCATTGCCATTCAACACGAGGAAAGCTATCGTTTTATGGGGAATCCATAAGGTGCTTCACAATCCATAACAAAGAAATATGGCGTATCGTTGATACCTGTAAAGCCATCAGTGCCTACAAACACATTCGCTGTTTTTAAAGCTTCTGTGATCCTACTGGAATAAAACGAAGAAAAGAATTGAGAGATCATGATCTTCCATAATGTATTGCAAGATCTACATAGCTTCCTTAGGAAGTATAAATGTAATCTTGATATTCATAAATAATAACGCAGCAGCAAGAATATGCTATATAGGGGTCTGTGTTTCCAGGGCCTCACATGCAGTACCAATAATTAAACATTTTCAAAGGCATTGTTTTACTACCAAACTATGCCGCTCTCAGTTTTTGCTTTGAACTTTTTAAGCACTTGAGAATATTTTTAGACGTGTTATACAAATGAAATATACATGCTAAGTAATCTAAATCATAATTAGAGTTTCCATACTCGCCGACTGATTCATTATCATTACAACTGCAGTAATTCTTCAAATATCTATTAAAATGTAACGAGAAACCTAGGATATAATTGACATAAGCCGTTTCATATATAGTAAATGATATTGCAGCTAGAAGATTAAAATTCCGTCTTTATTTTCGTCACAAGAGAAAACGTAGGATTATAGAAATCTCTTATAATAAAGCGTAAAACTACGCTCTCATATTTATGTCGGAATTATTTAAACAAGTACTGGATTAGCCTTGGCCCTTTTCCGTAATATTCTATCACTTCCATAATAAAGCAATGCTCTTCTATTTTTTTTTTTTCACGATGAATCAATTCCACATATAAGATGCTGAGACTGCTGCCTTCATTCCTGTTTTTACTCAATGTTTTACTGCGCCTTAAGAATACAATAAACTAAAGCACGATCATATTTTAAGCTTTGACATCAGTGTTTACAACGAGTTAAAGTTAAAATAATATAAACTTTGATTTATACCCCTAAACAAACTCCGAGGCTATAGCCCGTGTTTTAATTGGTTTGTGCATATTGCGCGCGCGCACACACACACACACACGCGCGCGCGCGCAGATATTCATGGTGAACTAAAACTTAATGTAAATTATTGAAAAACTAAACACAAATATATCCACATAAAAATATTTACTTCCTCACAGAGTTTCCGTGATCGGATTTATCAACATTCTCATATTTTTCAAAACTCCACACAAATTAAATTTGATTCATTGACTTAAATTTAAAATAATATTATTGTCCCACTTTACTCTCTTAAAGAACAACGATGCAACAACCATTAATAGAATGTAATGATAATACTTTGCTGCGTGACCAAATTGTTGGGAAATAAACATTCAAAGTATTGTTGCCTGAAGGGTAATGCATTCTTTCATGCTCTCAATATATTTAGACCCTTAGTGGCTGTCAGTGAGGAACTAAGTTTTCTAGGATTTAGTCTGGTTCAAATCTTAACAAATTACAATTTCTTTTTAAACCTACCGACAAAACGTCCCTCACATTCACATGGTTTGCAGTGGTGAGGTGACAGCAATAAAAGTATTAATTCTGATGTTCCCGTCAAAATTCAAACGAAACCCAATGACTTAGTTCTTGTAAATACAGGACGCTCTTCCCCATCTCTATCGTATTGCAAATGTAAACATGAGCAGAAAAGTCCCTTTTAAACTAAGAAACCTGTGAAGTGCCCAGAACTTACATTCTTGTAATTGTTATTAACGTGTGCCTGATATACAAGCACACAGCAAAGATCATTTGACTTCCCCATATATTTTAGCGAATCTAACACAAATCTACCTACAGACCTATAGACAATTACCCCCAAACCTTGCGGGCACTTGGTTGTCGGTTGAGATATGCGCATGCCCAATAAAATTTTCACCTACTGTGTTGATAAGGAAATTAACTAGCCAGCCATTTCTTCTATTTCGCCATCCATAGATATAAGTGGGTTATTATAGATGTACTCTTATTTCATTTACCTATGCACAAAATATGACTTTTATATAAAAAGCAATGACTTGAAGGGGACGTAAAGGCTCCTTATTTTGATTCCCATTTTTTTCAACTAAGGAAGTTGTACGAAACAGATGTGAAAATAAATAGAAACGCCTTTATGCTGTCTTGAGATAACATTCAAGGAATGTGCTGAAGCAGTAGTGGTTTGCACAACACACATTTAGGTTTGTAAATAAATTTATCCTGAAAGAAATAAAATGGGTCATCATTCTTTTGCTGTACCAAGCCAAATAACGCTCGTATATCTTTAACGCCAATAAACTAATTCTTGAAACTTTTACCAGATTGTAGTAATGGACTACAGGAGTCAGGCTTCATTTACTGTAGAAACGCTATTTTCGCCATTTTCTATTGTGCGTAGCTACAGAAAGGCTGTTGCTGTTACGAGGTGAGAGAAATATCTCATTATGCAGAATCAGCAAAGAATAAACATAAAAAGACATATTTTCCTGATTCTCGAAGCTTCCTATATAGAGAGAAATGAACTAATGTATAAAAATTGGAAAATGTTAGAGAAACAGATGACTATGACAAAAATACCAATTTGTAGCCCTGAAATGCCAAGTGATGCTAAATATCTTAATATATTTGTTTAATAACACTGCAAACATCGTCACCTTTTCATTTTATATGCAAAAATGACGAAAACAGTATAATTCTTTTATAAAAAACCGAAATTGAAAATGCATTTGCTTATTCCATTTGAGGTTTTATCTTCATACCAAGAAAAACTTGAATATTTATTGAATATTTTTTATTTTGATGGAAACTCAAAATTAGTTGCAAATTGTTCATTCTGGTTCCCTACTTTGATGAAACATCATTTCTTAATTAACTTATTACTTCAACCCGTTCCTAATAACGCCACTACGTAAGCTTTTCCTAATTGAGTTGTACGTGATATCCAGTATAAAATATTGTCTTGTGTTATTATGCTGTATTCTAAATAAAACTTTAAAGCATTTTGTCATTATTTTATTGATTTTATACACTTATTACCAAACCTGCAGCAATTTAAGTGTTAAGGTGGAATTATTTGGGCAACCCTTAGTAAGTTTTATGTACCTAAAGTGAGCGGCATATGTGACAGTATTTTATACAACATTTTATTCAGTTCGTATGGATGTTGTTGTACTGTTTGTTTGGTATACTTTTACGATATTTAGTTGCATTTATTTATTTTGCTATGGCCTCTTCCTCCAGATTACAAGATGTTTTAGAAGTTTGTCGTGTTAACGATGAAAGAAATGTTGAGCAAAGGCAGATCTTGTGATAAACAGAAGTTCTGGAATCAAATGTGAGAGGAAATGGAACTATGATCCTCTAATATAAAAGGGAGTCCATGCAGTGGCGTATACCAGGTCAGGAGCCGCCAAGGAAGGCCAAGGTTGTCTAGTCCAGATCTGAGATCGAATCCCCGCGATTATTTTATCTCAAAATTGGGGAAAAAAATCTCTGGGGAATTTTTTCGTATAGTCCAATACAGTGCTAGAGTTGAAGAGCATAGAATATAGCATAGCTAGCAGAGAAACCGCAAAATTCAAGGGCACTAAAACATGGGCCTCGCTTTCAAGCTTCGCGCATGTGCATAACTCTGCCAAAAGAAAAAAAAAAAAAAACCAAGTTATAGCTGTTACTGTTATCAACTTTTGTTATTGCTTTATCTATTAGTACACAAAAGATGTGTGTCTGTTGTTATAGCCACGCTTCTGGTTTGTGCATTCGAAAGCGAAATGCACGAATTCTCAACCAGCAATGCCATGGCAACTACAAACATTTTGTGTATGAAAGAGAACAAGAACGAAATAGTTCATTTGTTTATTATCAGCTGTAACACTTTCAGAAGTAGCACGGAATGAGAGAAGTAGGAAGTAGCAGTACTTTAATGGTCATGTTTACAGTACAGTAGCGTGTTCTCAGGCAATAAAAGATGTGCTGAACCTACTTTGCTGATTCAGAGTTAAATAACGCCTCATCGACACTGTAGCAAAGCGCAAAAATAACTTTTTATGTATAGTTTTACATTTCTTATTGGAGGCAATATCAAATTTGCGATATTTAGGTGGTTAATCTGAAAAGGCTATTATTGCTGTTATTGAAGTCAAATTTTGCTTTTGATGAAAGTCTGGGTTTGGGAAAAAATTTGAGAGATTTATGAAAAATGTGATGAAATTTATAAATAAACTCGAAAGATATGAAGCTCGTCTGTAACTCCTTTCTTTTGCAAAACTTGGGAAACTGGGTTTTGACCTGTAGACATATTATAGGTAACAGTAGAGGTGTGAGTTTGCAGTTTTAAACAATACATCACTGCCAATGATAAACAAATTATTTGCTTTGTCCTTTTACTGCGTCGATAGCTCATGTTATTTAGCAGTGAGTCTGAGTGACTTGTACAAGGCATCTCAACTCCTAAATTTAACATTACGGCACAAATAGCGCAGGTAGCAATATTTTATACCACCTGTTGTGCAGCGGTATTAAATAAAGAGGTTAATTAAGGTGTGTAAAATAATATGTGCAGGGAAGGATTTAAAAATAGGAAATTTTATTTTTTGGATTCTCAGAGGTAATGTTATTTCTTCCCCTCGGATTTTTCCGCTGACTTATATTTTGCCACGGCTGTTGAGACTGCTGCTGGATACTTTTATGGTCCTGTGACCACAAGGGAAGGAGTATATGAAGATTGATAAGATTTTTCGTTCAGGGAGATGAAACACAATTTATTGTTCATAAACTATTGTACATAAAACGTGTTGTCATTATTTCCTGGAGAATATGTGCCACATTCGCACTAACTATGACGATCACTTTGACGTTTCTTAATTTGATAAAGACTGATCCTGAAATCCTGAAATCAACTAATCCTGAGACACAACTAAACTCAACTGATAAAGCCCTTCCACTTAATACTCTTCCACTGAACGGAACTGAACTGACTAACTTCTACACTAATAATGCCCAACCCTGAATACTCTTCCAAAACTAACTGCAGCTTTCTACTAACTGAACTGAACTGAACTGAGAAAGCCCTTCCACTGATAATGCCCCGCTGAATACTCTTGCAAAACTTAAACTAAAACTAAATGCGGATCGCAAAATTACAAGACTAAATAAACATGGCCTACATGACTTTTTACATGTAGATATCAAATGAAGAGACTAGCTTCTTCCGTTGAAGAGGTTATCGGCCTTTCTTTTCCTCCCTGCATGTTTATTGCTTCAGTATGCCTACCCTGCTTCACTATTTCTAACAATATACAAATAAACATCTTACTCAAGGACACTCCTTTAGAAATTTCTCCAGAAAACATCGGTTTGCTTGGACCATCTTTACAAATATTGTTACAATAGACAACAGAAATTCCCAGGTCAGATTTTATGGCTGGGGTAGTTTTCTGCACCCTGGCGGAAAAATAACATTTTACACACAATATTCAACACTTTTACAGGAAATAAAATATTACACCCATGACTATAATATAAAGAAGTTACACAAAATTACTTGCTATAATTACTCTAATTAAATGTGGGGGTGGCAGCTCATAAATACTATCTCAATCGTTGTGCTCCAAAAGTGTCTGGTTAATTTTGGGACACCATACTTGCTACATGCCTAAAGACAAAGCCAGAAAGAAGAAGAAAAAAAAAAAGAAGGTTCGACTCTTGAAGCCCGAATGTGCCTAAGTCCACATCGGCACAGCCTCGTCTTCACTTAACTTACCTAATCAATCCCTTAGCTAATCAGCTGTAGTATGAATGAATGAATAGTGTTTAACGCCCGTTTTTACTTTGGAGGTACACAGGCGGTGGACACTGGTGGTGCATAGATGAAATAATAAATTGGGAAAGGATTTTTTAACGAAGGAATCGTTTCAGGCCTAAGTTTAGGGTATCTCCCCGGCAGTTGCCATTTATGAGGACAGAGGAAAACCTGGAAAAAAACTCAGTCAGGGAGGACGGTCCTAGCGGGATTCGAACCCCAGAGCTCCCGCCCTCAAGTCCGCGCCTTAACGACCTTGGCCACTCGTAGTATGTTAGATAAGTTTTTATGGGTACTATTTGTATGCGTGTGTGATTTTTTTACTAAGAAAGAATAGTTCCCATCACAAAGTAACATATAATGCTCCGATATTTGCCACATGTTTCTCTTTACCTTTTCTTCTTACATATTCCTCGATGCGTTCACTATAATACCTGAAACTGTAGTCTCTTCTTATTGGGCTGAAGATTCTTGGTAGCGAGTATCGATCGTGTCTACTATATGAGTCATCCTACTTGTGTTGTAAACTTCTTGTCTTCACTTCTAGTTTGGTTTGGTTATTGAATCTCAGAGAGCGTAGTTCGTTTTGGCCTTGGCTTCATCAGACGAGAGCATCCATTTCGGAGTATGTATTATAATTTAAACATTTTTCCTCAATGGTGTCTCCTGCCTGGGGTTACCTAAACTTTTGTTATGCTGCAGCCAAATCCAATTTTCATCCAGTGATCAAGGTTTTAAGTAACTTATATAGGATATTAAGATTATATGTAGTACAATGGAACCAAGTTATCACAAGTATAAACTTTTCTTCATTTTTACGAAGTGCTGGGGAAATTTTTTGTTCAATTTGCATTTTCAGAAGAATTCCTACTAAAAGACATTTACACCTATAGGTGCACTTATATTTACTGTTAATTGCTGTAGATTTTAATTTATTGGTGATGTATTGGAAATGTTTAATGATGGTGTTTCACTGTGAATATATTTGCACCTTGATTATTTTAAATTGTTAAAATTTATCAAAGTAAAATGTTAGAACTTTTCTCGGCCCCTTTTAAAAGCCAATATCTTTATTAGGGCAGATCCTTGGGATTATCCTTCAGCACCTTTCCAAACGCAAACGTAACAAGAGAATGCCAAATTAAATTTGCACGAAATTGGGTTTGTATGTTAGTAGCAACTTAGGTTGGAGGTAAGCTCAATTGGAAATCAATGTTTTCGTATCTACAAAATTTAACAAATAGCTATCTTATAATATTCTAAAGTTAGGTATGTATATCTGTAGATGTAACTAATAATGAATAAATAAATAAATATATAACGTTCCAATATTCCAAATTCAATGATACCTAATTGGTATTGAATTAATTATATCACTTTTAAATATGCAATAAACAAAAGTATAAGTTATTTCAGAATTCACAATATTTACAACTATCCTATATTTCAAAAGTTAATTATTCTAAGAAATTTTACAGACTGAGATTTTAATCAATTTTTTAGAATAAGCATTTCATTAAGCTACCTATGTTTCCCTGTGTTGTCTTCATATACCTATAAATAAATATCTGTAGAAAATAATAATAAGCATGACTTTTATGTGCATAAATCTATTGTTTGTCAGTAATCTGACTTCTGTCATCCTAGTTTTGAAAAGTTGATGTATTTTGTGAATTTGGTGAAATGTTGTAGGAGGTTAGACCTTTAAAGATGAATGGATCATTTGTCGTATGCCAAACACCACTGTAGTTTTTGTGCCTGATATAATTTGGTTCCTTTGTTAATGCAGTTTGTCGCAAAGATGTATTATATAGTTCAATGTTTCTTTTTCTTCATTACAAACACCTGTAAATCTTCTACGGAATGTTTTAAGTTTTCTATGTCCCGACACCATGTTGTGAAACTCTGCACATATTGAAATATTCATGCAAAGTCTGTGGTTTATTGCAAGAAGAAAGAATTGGTTATGCGTGTATTTCCTTGATTCGTGTTTGCCCATGTTGTTCCCACTTATTAATTCGCGAGTCGTTCTGCCACCATCCCTATTGTCCTTTCACACAACTGAAATACATGATCCAGCATTTGAGATGGGGCGATTATCTTGTTTCTAACAGATTCTACTAATTTGTTATGCCTGATCTAATATGTGTGTGTGTGTGTGTGTGTGTGTGTGTGTGTGTGTGTGTGTGTGTGTGGTATGTGCGCGCGCACGGCATTCAGCGAATGAAAACACTTGCTCTATTCCAGTTTTACTGATTGCGACAAACGTTATCCGAAGTTGGAACCTGTGGAAGCGCACTCGTATATTTATTTATTTATTTTATCTATCGTGGTAAAGTGAGAAACAAACTTTAATACATTTGCCTTCTCCCACCAAGTTCCGAATGTCTAGTGTTACCACTTTCGTCTAAACTGTACGAGATACCTGGAAGCCCTCCAGCGCTTTCATTGTTAATTTCGTACATCAAAGATTGAGCAGATGCTAAGATTATTTCCTGTTTCTCATATTAAGGATATCTGAGAGTGCCCTCATTAATAAATAAATAAATAAATAATAATTGAATAAATTGTTTACTCACTCTTCCACACCTACACATATACCAAAAGAGATTGCAGAGACCGGATATCCATGTTATTTTAAGCGAATTCTGGTACATCTCATTCCTCACTTATGTCATATCAACGTAATATAAATAAGCAGTTGATTAACTGCATTGTCAGTTCCAGGATAAAAGTTCACCAGAACTTGTCGCGTACATTTCTTGGTAAAGGTAATTTTATTGGATGAATGAATTTTGTTGTTTCTAAGACAATTTTACTATGTGTACTTCATCATAACGGAGATTAGTTTGCATCTCGGATAATTTGACTAACTTCACTTGGAATCTATAATTGGCCATAAATAGTTAGGCATTGAGGCTTCTTACATGCTTCAACACTTAGAATCCATACAGGAAAGCACATTGATCATTGAAGAATGTGCAAAGTAAATACGTACTATTGTTGATTTGTTTTATTTAACATCTCAGGTCATCAGCGTCCCATTCAGTTCAGGATGTGAAACGGCAGTCAATTTTGCTCATAGGTCTCTTCTTTCAAGCTTGAGGTTGTTTTATATGCCGTAAATCTACGAGATGGGACCCACGGCTTTACTTTCCTTCCAAAGGAATCCACACTTAGATTTTTACGCCAGAAAAAATCCATCGATTCTGGCTGGGTTTTGAACCCACGATCTTGGGTTTAGTAGGCAAGTATGAGTACCGTTACACCACCAGAACCGACTTGTAAATGCGTACCAAAGCTATATAGTAATGAATGATCACGCTATTTTACCCTCACAATGTTCGTGATGCCATGCTGGTTTTGTGTTGCACTGTTAAGATTAAATCTCCCTATTACACAACAATCTTTTCGTTTTACATTCGACACAATGAATAGACGAGTGCATAACAAAATGTGAGTTTGAAAATATTATGTTGGGGCTTATTCACTGTTACAGCAGTCTTTTGTGGGCACTACTCCGCTGTACGTTAAGTAATGGAGGGCAAGACCAGTTCTGGGGCTACAGTCACAGCTCTTAACGGAGGTAAACATTAACACTTCTGCTGCAATTAGAGATGAACATAGCACGGCGGTTATCATGAATTCTTTGGATACAGTGAAGGGGAAGATGTTTGAGTGCATTAGATATTCGAAATACTAATCGGGTCTAACAGAAACATCCAGTCCTCATAGCTGGTTCACAGTCAATTGTATAATTTACAAACCAGACACACATATCGAGATAACAAGTAAATACATAATTTTTATAATTTCAAATAACAGTTAAAGAACTAGCTTAAAACCTAATTCTTGAACAAAAATACATTAATGATATGCCGAACGAAATCGAAGCTTTGAAACTTATATGAACAGACGGAAGCAAACAGCTCATTGCTTAAATGCTCAGCTAATAATTCGGATCGGTTGCAAAGAGCGGCTTCAAGTGTGACAACACGGAGTTATTTTCCATATAATTATTTACGGTCAAGTATATTTTACTAACTGTTAAGTTATAATGTCTATTTCTTAATGCAATATTTGGCGCACGCCAGAGTCTATAAAAAGAATGATACAAATAAATAAATACTTTTCATCAAAAGTTCACTGCCACGGGTGGCTGAGGTCGTTAAGACGCGAATTCATGGGCGGAAGGTCTGCAGTTCGATTCCCACACTAGAGCCGTCTTCCCTGACTGAGGCTTTTCCCAGATTTTCCTCAGTCGTCATGAATGGCAAATGCCAGGGAGGTACCCTAAACTTAGAGCCTGGAACACTTTCTTTCCTTTCTAGTTTATCATTTTATCTCATATATTATCAGTGTCCACAGCCTGTGATGCCTCAGCAGTAAAACATTAAATACAATTAAAAAAAAATCAAACTTTCGCACCTACGTTTTCATAACAAATAATAAAGAACGCAAAAATTAATATTTTTGTTTAACACTTAATCTATCAAGCCCTCAATCTTCGATTCATGGAATCCAAGAGTCTGCGAAAATAATTGTTGTCCTCTGCCAAGGTTTTGCGAGTGTCCTCTATAACATTCCTGAGGCTGGGTCCTGCGGAAAGTTTACTCTTGATTTTAGCTCATACATTTTCAATAAGGTTCAAATCTGGCAACTTCGGCCGCCGAGACACCTGTTTCAAGATATCTGTTCGCTCGAAAGAGCAATTTTGAACCATTGGCAACTCATGGATAGAGCGATTGTTGAGCTGTAGCTTAATAATTCCTTAGAGATAAAGTTCTTGGACAGACGGGGGGAAATGTTTTGATAAAAATCAATACATCGGTTCCCTGAACGCGTTCCAGTATGCCTGTTCCATTATCAGAGATCTATGCACAACAAGTAACGCTAACACAACCACTATTAGCACAAACTTTGTCATAGCGCTACTTTATCGGTCTGCAAGGAAAAAGTACCTATGCTCAATGTAACTTTGTCGAAGAAAATTACCTCGCCCTGATGGAAGTGCTTGTAGAGACGTGCGAATATCAGTTTATCAATAACATGGCTGTCGATTAAGTCCTTCTTTATCGCGACATTCCTACAGCATTGCAAACTGTTGGTGCACAACAAGACTCCATATTCAGCAACTGATTGAAAGGGGCCACTTCTACAACGGGGCCCTTTCTTTCATTCCTTGTAGAGACGTGCGTGCGACTTTTAGCAACTTAATAGATTTTTACTCGCCTTCTTGCAGTAGATGGAGAATCACTGCAAATATTGTCTATTCTGCTTGCTATAGAACCTTGTCCAGTTAGAGAGATCACTGTACTCTGTTCATCCTAGAAAGAGCCACATCGACTATATTCACCAGACCCTAATATGGAAAAACAATGGCAGCCGAAGTGGCCCCATTACTGTCAATAGCAACTTCGAAATTTATACGCACTATTATGTTCACAAGATGAAATTAATTTGTCAATAGAAAATATTTCGATGGTTTTTAAGAATCTGAAACTGTTTACTAAGAAATACCTCTCATATGTAAACGAAATATAAAATAATATGAATTAAAACTTCTCCACAGGTAAGCATAACTCTTTGTAAAATACATGAACTTCCAAATAACTGGACCCCTGAAAATTAATCGATATATTTGGGAGAGCATCATATTTAGTATTGTTTATCTTAAGGAAAAGGCAATAGTTATAAACGAGTGTGCCTGTCTTGTCTTAACCTAACTTGCAAAAGAGTCGAAACATAACATCCTGCTCACACCATTAATCAAAACTCTCTTCATTTCAATGTAATTAATACACAGCACATATTCCACCGTTTTGTCTACTATCGATACCTGCGTTGGAGTCTGGTAAATGTAGCAGGTTTTGCTAGAGCGAGAGCAGCGACAGCGGAGCAGCACGTGTTCCATTGCCTTCAAAGTCATCGCCTAAATCAATTGGAGCGTTGTCTTTTTGTCATTCGGACATTAATAGGTAATAAATCGTTAAACAAGGTGTTTTTTGTGTTAATGCTGTTGTAATGCCAAAAAGTCATTACATTTTAGAATGCGCAACTTTCATATGCGATTCTAGTGCTTTTGCAGAAAGGTGTCATGGAGATTTATAAGAAAACATTTCGGTGTTCCTGCACATCTCAGATGTACTGTTTGTAATCTTATAGTACCCTCAAATAACCCCACTGGGCTTTGTGATGATCTCGTCTATTTTCGAGAATCCGCTTAGGTTTGACTAGGGTCTCCTAGTATGAAGATATTTCCTAAGCAGCATATCATTTTATGATTAACAAACAAGTACTTGCTTCGTACTTTTAATTAAAATATGATTAAAAGTAAATCATAATTTGTGTCTTTATTTTGTTGTAACAAATCATTTATCTTGTTAAAAAAAAACAAAAAAAAAAAACGAAAGAATAAAACTTTACCCAACATTATGCATGCCTAAAACATGCACTATTGCTACTTTAATTTCAAGAAGAAAACTTTCTCACAAAATAAATAAAATAAAACTCAGTTTGTGTGGATTTAACGCTGTAAATTACTTTCATCGCAATCTGGTTTGCTACGATAACAAAAACAAGTTTTATGTCTCTTCAAAAGAGCACAATTAGCTAAATAATTGCTTTAAGCTTTCTTTGTATTTTTACATCAAAGTCGGAGCATAGTGAGCAATACCATTGTATCGATATGGTGTTTGACGCATATACATGTACCGAGAAAGGCTCAGGCAGTAAGAATTGGACTCGCATTTGGGAGGTCCCGGATTCAAATCCTTCACATCACCTCCATTACCTCTTTATCACCTGCAAACTTATTTCGAATGCTCAAACATGCAAAAGTCTGGACTGTCAAATTTTAGTGCGTCCACTGGATGCAAGCCATACGAAAGCGGACGATGTTGCGAAGAGGCAACAGTGTTTTGGTGGAAATTCACGGCCTTTCGATCGTATCATATGCTTCAGCTTGTTCAGCAGCATATCACTTTATCGGGTACTGCTGAAAATACATCAATACACGGTCACTGATATTCCAAAATGACATTAGTATGTTCCTTTCAGCGGAAGTTTTATGTCTTGAATTTATTTTTGACCAAAGATGACGGGTGCTTTCACTGCATCAATTCTTTCACCTTATCAATTACAACGGTGCAATCAGGACTCGTTTCTTGCCACCATTCGATGGAGTAAAGCATTTACACAAGAATGATCCAAGTTTTTCTGACCAATCATATGTTGTGCACATATTAATCACCGAACAGCTTGCTTGGGATTCATCTGCACAAATTTTCTCATACCGCAGTTCATCATAGATAAAACTCGTACTATGCGCAGAAGTTTGAATCATATTGAATCCTGCAACAATTTAATCAAATTACCTGTTGCCAATCAATGTGCAGTTTCATAGTCTCAGTTGCACTGCAAATTGATATCTCATTCCAATGTTCAGCATCCACATTTTGTCCTCCAATCTTTCCACTAATTCATCCATTCTCCCATGACTCAAACAACTGTTTCCGTACTGGACCTTCATTAACTGTAGATTTCACAGCGTTTCACTCTTTCTGAAGAAAAACAAAATATAATTGCTCTTCCACGATGCAATCTGACTGAAGAGCTGCCAATCCAAAGCTCAAACTGGTCAACGTCACAACCCCTTTAGGGCTTAATGCTGAAGAAGCGTTTTGCATTTATTTTTTGACATCTCCTGGGTGTTGCAGTAGGATACACTAAGGTTGTCATGTAGCGTCACAGAGAGGTCTATCTTCCCTACCACAGCCGTCCAGGGGATATCTTTCTATTGCATTACTTTTATTGTTGTAATGAATGAGGATGATAACAATAACTGAACATTTGACATAAATTAAAATGCTTATTTCACCATTTTCAAAACTAATGTCAAAATAAAGTAATGGAAAAATTACTTCATACTTATAGCCTGCGCATGTTGACTAGATGAAGTTACACTGCAAACTTCTAAGGTAGAGTTCTTGATAATATGCTATCACGAGTGAAATTTACATTAGTTAACCTTACGATTAAAACGTTATAGAATGACTTAGACTATTTAACGAGGTTTTGACTAATATCAAATTTGATACCTTGTGAACCATGCTTTCCGTCACTCATGATCAGAGAGCGGAAAAATATGAACAATTTCACGAAATATGACACTCAAATCACTAAAATATGCAAAAATGTAAAAGTTAAACTACAACCCATATTGAAAAATTAGTATTAATATTTAATATGCTGTAATTTTTATACATTAAGGTGTTAAAATATGTTAATTTGAACCAAAAATGCACTATTTTAACAGTGAGTTATAATACTTTTCTTCAGGTATACTGGCAAGAGATCCCGTCTCTCAGTGAGAATGCTTTTATACAATGAAAAGCTGCATTCTTCACCACATGAAGCGACAAGCGAAATTATACTGTGCTACTGTTCGTAACTTCCTATTCGCTGGAGTACCTACTAATCATTGGTGTTTTACTTAGTAACGAACTTCAAACATCGATGTCATTTTTGTAGCACTTGATTTGAGAGAGCTTTGTTAAGAAAAGCATATATATTACACAATAATAAATCCTGCCAACAAAGCAGTTTTTTAAGCATTATTAAAATACAAATTTTGGGGAGAATTTTCACAAATTATGTAAGTCATAAGGACAAAATTTTGTAACACAAGGAAACACTTGTTTATTAACAATATGCAACATTTTCCATTAGAAGGACTTTTATTAACGTATTCACAATAAAATTACTTGCCTCACTGTGCATGTATCTTTTACAATTTATTTCGACATCTTGATGAAAATTGACCGTGTTAAACAAAATAATACAAGAAGGGAACGTTCCTGCTCTTTACTGGCTTTTGATTTTCTAATAAACGGAATGCACTTTATATAGTATTGTTGTAGGTTTGCTTGTGATTAGAGTACTATAAAAATATCCCTTAAATTTTCTTCCTATGTAGATGGAAAATTTTCCTGCAACTTTAAAAAATAATATTAGCATATTTCTTATTATTTTGTAAATAATGCAGAGTACGTTTCAGAAAATACAACTGAAAACACAATTACTCATTTTTTCGTTCTGTACGTGATATTTCAAGAATACTGAAGCTCAAGTGCACTGTCTCCGAAATTCATCGGCAGGTCGGAACAGTAAAAAGGAGGTACCTTACAGCTCAGTGCTGATAATGCAGTAAATTAGTAGGAAGAATACATTAATAGGAACTAAAAGAATTTACACTATTGGATTTTTACTAATGATAGCGAATTAAGAATTGTAAATTAACATCTTGGAAAGTATCTTAAAACGTTATCAGACCACTTGAAATATTTTAAAAGAATACAATTGGAAAATATGAACCAATGTTATCTTTTTTTAAAAATACGAACATTTTTACAAAATATTAAGAAATTTAGTTTTTTAGATTCGACTCATCCTAAAACACGGACATCACTATGCTTTCCTATACTCTGCGATTAATGGTGTAAAACATTGTATATTTTTCTGCTCTCTAGTTATAGTAGTTTACTGCCACTCTCCACATATTTGGAATAGACTGAGGAATACAAGTGAAATAATGAAAAACAACTAACTGTTTTATGTTAAAACTTGGGTTCATAAAATGACATCTTTCTTGTGTTTTCGAAATGTTCTTGATTCTTGAATAGCATATTTTTAAATAAATAATTTCCCGTTGCTGGAGACGAGCTAGAAATATGCGAATTGAATTATTTTAACAAAGAGATGAACCTCTTGATACCACATCTTAATCGTACCTAGCACATGTGACACGAGAAAGTATTAATTAATTAGGAGTATGGCTATGTACTACGGTCTTACACATGTGAAGTATACAGTTACGGATAAATTAACACATTCTGCTACGGGGCCTATCAAAGCATAATTAATTTGTATTTAAATTATGTGTCACATCAAATAATTTGAAAAACAGGCTAGGAGCATGGCCTTGTAAAGATCGTGTGACGTATAAAACAACTTGAACCATTACGTACGCTTGTTCGTTATTAATGAGCTGTCAGGAGTTGGAATTTTGAGTAGCGGCAGAAACAGCGACATTATGATTAATAACCATGACGACATGCATATATTAGCGTCTTTTGTACTTCCACATTATCTCTTAAGAAACTATGAATTCTTTAGAGGTCGACGTGAAATGAAAAACTTTAATAAAACTGGCAGTTCAGTGCTTTACAAATGTTTACTTTCTGGAGCAAAATAATTCCACATATCTCCATTATTTTTATGTAATATCACATTTCTCCTCTTCATATTTTCAGCTTTTAATATTTAAATTATCTAATCAGTATACGGTTAAAATGCTAGCTAGTATTATATTTCAAATCTTTTTTCTTGTTTTTGCTAATACGCACTCAAAAATGAATTTACTTTATAACGTTAATCTCTGCCCACACGGCGTTAATAACAAGACAAAAAGCAGCATGTTCCACATTTGGGTGTAAATACCTTGCGTTTACCTGACCACACACCGATCTGTTTGCATTGTCATTGTAAAGTTCATGCAATGAAATAAATTTCTATACTTAACTCATTTTTATGACTCAATAAGATAATATTTTTATTTCTTCCATAACAGGATAATCTGTATAACTTCGTTATCATGAAGCTGCTTTTCTGAGCTACAATTTCTGTTTTAATCTTTCATGCATTATCAAAATTATGTTCCATCAGAAAGGAAAGCCCTCTATGTAAGTCTCAATTATTATTAAGGCGTAAGTTATAACATTTTTTATTTGGAATACAAGATTACAGGCTAATTTCTGTATAATATCTTCAGTTGACTAAATAGCAATTTTGACATCTAGAAACATTTCACTAGTTATTTTTTTTCCCCTCTTGCCTGGTAGACCGAGTAATTACGTACTACCCAAATACGCAGTAGAAAACAGCAAAGCGTTAACTTCAGTTAAAGTAACTAACAGCAACAATTAAATTAAACAAGAAAGAAAAAGGTAAAATATTTTGATTGTTGCTGTCTGTCCCTTAACAGACTACAGCGTTAGGACCGTTGTTGCAGCATTTTAATAGGTGCTTAATAGAATGCTCATTCTAAAGTAAAAATATGCTGCGAAAATAAAAATGTTGGTTGATTCGTTGCTATGGGGCACATTATTATAAAATGCACTGGTACAAAAATATACAGGTAACGCAAAATTGGACCGACGAACTTTGAAAAAGTTAGATGTCGTTATTTAAAGCACGTTTTGTTAAGAAACCCATGAGCTGCGATGTTTCGTTTCTTTGTAACAAGGTGTTGTATATTAATGATTCCCCGTAGTTTGTTACTCCTTCAGTTCTGTGTCATAAGTACTTCCAGACAGTGCAGTACCTCATTTGTTCCCAGTTTCGGTTTGTTCACTTCTAGGATGCAGACATTATCAACGGAATGAGTTGACGGACATGCATTTGGCATACGGAGCGGCTTACGGTTCTGGTTGTGCCGCTCAGGGGCTTTACCGCAACAATTTCCAAACCGATGAATTACATTTGTTAACTTTGATCGCAGACTACGCGAACTGGGGACATTAGATAGACGGGAGAAGGGACGGCGGCAATCTGAACGAATTACATGCTGCTGCCGAGGAAGCAGTCAGTACTGAGGTGAGTAGAGGACAATCCTTCTAAGAGTATTCGCGCTATCGCTCGACAATTAAACATAAGTCGCTCCACGGCTATTGAAATTCTGCAAGAAGAGCTGTTACGTACGTTTCATTTTTAAAAGTTCCATTCTATTAGGCTCTTGCGACGGCATTTGCACCAAACTGACCAGCGACAAGACATTTTCAACAGGCATGATGTTCACGGATGATGCATCGTTTAATTCTCACATTTCACATGTTTTGGCTTTTGAAAAACTCCATGCCATATTTCTGCGATCACAGCAGTTCAGATTTGGTTTAAATGTGGAGACAGCGATTGTAAATTAATTTCTGAGAGAATCATGTATTTTGCCTCAATGACTCAGCGCCAACAATTACTTCTTTTTTGAGAGACATTCTACTGAAAATGGTTCCTCTCAATATCAGAAGTACTTAGTGGTTTCAACATGACGGGGCACCAACTCACTTTGGCAATGCAGTATTTTTTTTTTTTTTTTTGAGTAGTGTTTAACGCCTGTTTTTACTACTGAGGCACCACAGGCGGTGGACACTGATGATACATGAGATGAAATGATAAATTGGGAAAGGATATTTTTTTTTTTAAGGAAGGAAGCGTTCCAGGCCTAAGTTTAGGTACCTCCCCGGCATTTGCCAGTTATGAAGACTGAGGAAAACCTGGAAAAAAACCCAGTCAGGGAGGACGGTCCTGGCGGGATTCGAACCGCAGACCTCCCGCTCACGAGTCCGTGCCTTAACGACCTCGGCCACCCGTGGCGGTCGCAATGCAGTATGATTACCTGATAGTTACATACGGCAATCATTGGATAGGTCAGGGTAGACTCGTTGCTTGGCCGGCGCGCTCGCCTGACCCTAATCTTCTTGATTTCTATTTGTGGGGAGGGGACACATGAAATCCCTTGTTTACGAAACTCATGTTGATTCCGTAGAAGACCTTGTAGCATGCATAGCTGACTCAGCTGATGAACTTAGAGACATGCCTGGCGTCTTTGAGAGAGTTAGACAGAGTATGACATGTCGATGCGCGCTTGTCTGAAAGTGATTTGTCGTGTGTTCTCCAGCTTCTGCTTTGGGATGAGAATAGTGTAGCTATTTGTTTCAGAATGTTAATTTAACATCAGTAAGAGTTTACCAATTGCATCTTGTTTGTTTTGTTTTTTGTCATCGCGTTTTCATGGGTCAAATGAATTCTGTATTAATTATTATTAGCTTTATTTATTAATTTTAACATACCGGATTAGCCCAACCTCCTCCTGTAAAATCATTCAAATAATGGCTAACATTATTAAACTGAAACGAAACGTCGTAGCTATAGTTCCTTAATTAAAAGTACTTTAAAAACTATAATCTATCCTATTCCAAAGTTTATTAATGTAATTTTGACACCTGGTATAAGGGGGCGGTCTTAAAATGTTTCGACCTCGAACATAGGTGGCTACGCAATTGGCAAGATAATTGCTTTATAAGTTTGTACATCTGTCTTAAGCGTTCATTCTAAACACCAAGTCATTGTTTCAAATATTTTATTTAATAAAACAGACGTTTTGCTTCCATTCCATAATATGCATCAAATTCAGTATCGTGCAGTGATAAAATACTTTGTTAAATGTGTTTGACGCCATAGAAAATTTATATAAAAATTATGGGTACCCTTCTTCCTTTTAATGTATTTTTTAATTTTTTAACCCCCATTTTTACTGCTGAAGCACCACAGGCGGTGGGCGCTGCTGACATGTGAGATATAATTGCGAAAGGATTTTTTCAGGTCTAAGTTTAGTGTACCTCCCCGGCATTTGCCATTTATGAGGACTGAGAAAATCCCGAAAAAAAAAAAACTCAATCAGAGAGGACGATCCTGGCGGAAATCTGAATTGCACATGAAAAAGCATTTTGTAAGAAGGTGCAGCCTTCCTAACAGCAGATCAAAATGAAAATATCACTTGAAGCGCTTTAGCAGCAACAGAACTGCATTTGTGCGTGAGGATGATCTTGAATCCATCATTACATCAAAAGTATCCAAAACAGTGGACAGTGTCTGGTTGTTTGGCAGCAAATAAAAAAGAAGTTTCATCAGCAGGAAAGATGCAATTAACTATCTTCAGAAGTATAAAACAATCATCGAACGGACTATTCCAGTTTTTCAAACCAACTAGATAAAAAGACCCGATTTGCAGAAGCAAAAATAATTTTCCATAGTGATAATATATGTACATGCTCACATAAATGTTTTAGATATTGAAAAATGAGAAATTTGAAGTATGAATTGTCAGAGCGTTCACCGCATACTCAAGATTTGGCTCCCTCTGTCTTTCATCTGTTCCTCGCTGGTCAAATCAAGAGGTCATTCCAACTATAGAGGAGTGTTTTGCAAGTCTTCCGGAAAATCACTTCAGAGGCGAGATAAGCATCACTAAGCTAATTTTTTAATCTTACGAGTGAAGATTATGTTGAAAAACAAAATTAATATGCAAATTCAAATTTTGTTTTTTCATTGTTAGTTTGAGAACGTTTCAGACTGCCTTCGTATATCCATTATAAAATAGACACTTCTTACTAAAAGGGGGGGGGGAGAAAACAGGTTATGACTGTAGAATATTTTTAGTAGTTACAAATTTCGAGATTCGATGTTTCCTCTGTTAACAAAACATTTAAATTAGCAACTATAACAAGACCAACATTATAACAAAATCATTGCCACTGTTTTGTTAATATATAGAAATAGTGCAAATAAAATAATAATAGACTAAGTTGTACAGTAGCTTTAGTTCACAAATACAGAACATGAAAAGTTTACTTATTAACTTGAGCGCATTATTTTTTAGTTTGTATTATATTTGTAGGACATCACTTGTAACTTTCCAAAAATAGCTTGTGAGTTTGTATTCATCCCACTTACCTCAATACCTTCTTTTTTCGCAGAAATATCGCCCGTATATTTGTCACTAACTGGATCAAATTTTTTCGGGAAGACACCAAGATGAAAATAAACCCGGATATTGAGTAGCATATTTCCTGTTAATACAGTTAACACACTTCTAAGCTCTTAAACTGCTCAGAACAGGCTTGAAGGCGTTGTCGTTAAGCAGTTCAGAAATTTGCATCTCTCAATCTTTGGTAATGTCTGTTCAGGCAATTGAACTTCTCTCCTTAGCCTTTCCTAATTGAGGTTAGTGTTAACCTAATCACAATTTGAATATAAAATGGAATATTTCACTAATTATAAAGAGAACTGATCCATACTATGAAAATGAGTGCTAAGTAAGAATTTTAAAACTATTGTGTGCAAGTTGTGGTACCTATATAAAGCCTCCCAGGTGCTGTATCTTCATCCATATGCCCACCTCTTCTGTGAGAATTCCTGAATCAATTTGATAGATTTCTATGTTTTTCATATCACAGTTAATAAGAATTATTGGCTGTTTTAAAGACGGGAAGATTTTTCATGTTGACAAATGATATCAATATTGTGTAATGCTTTGTCAGGGATATGCCCAGTTAATGTGTGAAGAAATTAATAATATATTAATTGATATTTTTTGCAAGCGTACGATGTTGAAATTCTCCACAACATATCCAGCTAGCGTGTTTAATCATTTTGGGGGATGTTTAGCTGTAAATCCATATTGTTAATTCTCTAAATTAATCTCTTTCTGTTATTAATACAACCTAAACAGTTAATTTTATTCACATATTTCATTTCGAAGTGACCACCTCCTTGGTCTAGTGTCTAGCTTTGCTGACTGCTGGCCAGGAGGCCCGGATTCGATTCCCGGTACCTGCTTAGGAATTTTTCTAAGTTAGGGGGGTCTGGAACGGGGTCAACCCAGCCTCGTGAGGGCAACTGGGAAGCAGCCTGATGGAGAGGTGGCATTTGTTCTTCGAGCACGAAAGCCGTGATAGGTCATCTGCTGGGTGCTGGCATGCTGATTACGTGCTCCCTGTTATACTGCTCTCTATCAATGAAGTCGTAAGACGGAGGTACAGGAAGCAGAGGTCGCCGCGGCAGACCAAGGCTCACCCCGAGCTGTATCGCCAAATGAGAAGATTTTATTTCGAAATAACAAAGCAGATGATTTCTAAAGATCGTCCCTTATTCGCCATTTTAAAAATGTTAAGTGAGGTGAAGAATATCTATAACTGAGATACAAATCACCCACGGGATTCTCGTCATGCGCTCTGTTTACTATAAATACTGAAAGTAGCAAGGTGTAGTCTGGGTGGTTCGCGATTCAGTTATGCGCATGCTCCAACAGTAGCTTGAGACAGTAAGTTAGCATACGAAGCGTTTCAGATAATGTACCTGACTTTCTGCCCACCCGTTTGTGCATTCAGGGGTACTTTCATCACATAGCTCACTAAGCACCGCAAATAACATCGAATGCTCAGGTAGTATGAGTACATAAACGCTATAGGTCTTTTTGGGTGTTTAACGTCCCATACTGCCTGCTATACGCTTCTTGACAATGAATGAAATGAATGCCAAAATGAACCTGGAATTTGAGTTTTTCTATTAAGAAAAGAGAAAACTGCAAGTGACAGTGACATTGCTGTCTAAGCTAAGGAGGTGAGCGGAATAAACGTTTAGAGTTACTGTTATTGTGTGCCTTGTGCACAGTAGCTTAACTCGCGAAAGCTGTGAGCTGTTGCAATTAACTATTGATCGTGTAGTTAGCTACAATTACATTGAAACAAATCAAATCCACGCTCAAGAGGTCCACAAATTTATGAATATTTTTCGTGATTATGAAAAACTCGTTTACCCCTGGTAGTCGAGAGTTGAAAGAGGTTTCTTGGAGCGATGTTAGCACTAATACAATATGACGTGAACTTCATGCCATGAATTTTCATGGATGGGCAACTGCACATATGCTGAAAATCACAAAATGTCGGCTTAATTTGTGTTAAGCGTGACAATATAACCGAAAAAGTATTCAAAGGCGTGACGAATCACGACTGTTTGGTGGTCAACAGGATAACTTCAGTGCTGTGAATGTTTACTATTTGAAGTTTGGGGAGTGATTGAAGTTGCTTTCGTGTTTATGTGTTCAATATGCTACATATTGAAGAATTCTGCGGATATTAGACAATTCGGTTCTTTCTTGTGTTTGTTACTCGTGTGATATATGTCAGTTCAAGAGTTGGGCTAGTGAAGGAGAGTTTCAATATCGTATGCAGATTGGCCTGCTCAGAATCCAGTGGAAATGATTGCATGTCAGAGAATAAAGCGCAATATCAGTATTTATTAGAATTTGTCTTGTCTTTCTAGAAGAAAATTTGAATTGTTCAAGGCAAAGGGAGATCCGAAAAGACGCAAAATCTGTAGCGATGTGGTTTTAGATACTTTGCCAACTCCTTGTTAATTCCTTTGCTGTCCCATTGGAGAAATATAAAGCAGTTATCTTCAGATGAAGAAACAGAACCCAAATCATAGGACTGGTTAGAGAAACAAAGTGAAACTTATTTCTGCATTGTGGTACAACCAAAGCTAATTGTTATTTCATATCTCTTGCATCCTTAAAATGCTGTAGAATGCGTTTTCACACTTGTAGACGAGAACATTTCAATTAATTCGTTTGAAAAAATGAGATGTGATCCTTTTGCACACTAGAAGCTACTCATGGAACAAGAGAAGCCTGTAATTTAAAATAGCTTGAAGGTTAATTGTGACAACGTCATGGCACAAGCCATTGTGCACTCTTCTGACAAGCAATTGTGGGCGGAGTCGAATGAGTGGCTGAGGCCCAATCCCTTTGCTACAATAGTTTCCTGCTTTTGTTATATTTGTCATTGCAAGGAAAAGAGTGCATAAGTGCAATGGGAGGTGCTACAGTTACTAATGACGAGACGCTTTTGTCACCCTTATCTCATCAACCGACCGTACTAATGAAAAATTGAGCCAATTTCCTTTCGTTTCTGACTCATTATGTCTGTAACGCCGATCCATCCCTACGCCCTATGATCATTAATTTTCGCTGGCTCTGTCAAGAGAACAAATGAGATTTAACTTGGTGCCTTAATCACTGCTGAGCGCTGCCTCTCCATGCCCTCTGATTTTCTATCCCTACATTGTTCGCTAAGAAGGCGGAGCAAGTTAATTGCTGTTTATACTCTTCGAAATTTCACTTTCATTTTTATTTATGAATATGCAGTTTGTTTCTCAATGTTATGAATTGGTTCTGGCAGGAACTTTTCCGGAATTGTAGAAAATAAAGCGGAAGCTCAACAGAAATCAAATCGGTGATCACATACAGTTAATTGTTTCAGCAGAAAGGAAACTTTATTTAATGAGGTGGATTTCGAAAGAACAGCATCTGGGTCTAAGCATGCTTTACGAAAAGATAGAAAACAATTAAATGTAGATATGTTGATTTGGTTTATTTACGCTCTTTAACACCTCAGGTTATCATCGTCCCATTAAATTGAGAACGTGAAACGAGAGATAAATTTTGCTCAGAGGTCTCTTCTTTCAGGCTTGAGGTTCTTTATCATGCCGTAAATCTACGACTGGAACCCACGGCTTTACTACCCTTCCGAAGCAAGCTGTATTTAGGATTTTAACATCTGAAAAAATGGTCGGGGTTGAACCAGCGATCTTGGTTTTAAGAGGCAAGTATGGTTACCACTAGATCACCAGTACCGACAATTTAATGTAGATGGAATATTGAAACTGGTAATAAAAATCTGTTTCTTTTAGTGCAATAGCCATATTCGGAGTTGAGTTCTAATTCCCTATATGGAATAGAGTCCGGTTTTCTAGTTCCTTTATCCCGAGAATAAGTGAGCACGGGATATTGCTGAAGCAGTTAATCGGAGAATAGTGTGAATGGAATCAAGCAGCGAGTTGCAGAATAAACTAATGTATCACGTACCAAAACAGTAATATAAGGAATAGGTTATGTATGTGTTACAAAAACATTTTGCTATAATATCCATTATATTAATATTTACTTAATATGCAGATGTTACTTTTACAATGTAAACTAGTATTAACAAATTAACAAATAAAACTCCAACAAGTTTTTATAAAATACGAAATATTTAGCAAAATATTTGGAATCAGTGACAGATAGCAAGCACTCTGGGGTCACTTCCGGAACTCAAACCACAGAACTTTGACTTGCCGTGTCGACGTTCCTACCATCAGGGCTACCCTGCCCGACCTTAACCGTGAATCTCCCCTTCTGAGTCTGTTATACCCTGGAGAACTCTTAAGACAATCCTTTGAAAAGATTTTTATTCCTAAGAGGCTTTACAGCTAACCACTTTATTAACGTTAATTTATTTGAAATATGTATTGACAACGATGGAGATTTGTGGCTAGGCTCGCGCAGGGCACGGTAGCTCACATTGTGTGTCATTATTCCGAAGATTACTGGTTCGAGTCCCGATTGTGACCTCAAGTTTTCATTATTTGATTCTTGATTTCAAATCTTAAGACTAACACCCCGAGGTCGCGGGTTCAAACCCAACCAAGATCAGTGGATTTTTTGGGCGTCAAAATTCTAAGCATGGCTTCCTTTCGGAGGCAAATAAAGCAGTGGATCCGGTGTATTAGATTTTTGGCACATAAAAGAACCTCAAGACGGAAAGAAGAGGTATCTAAGCAAAATTTATATACCATTTCACACCCTGAATTGAATGGGATGCTAATGGCTTGAGATGTTAAAGAGCGTCCATAAATAAGCCTAATAAATAAATTAGTTTAACATGCAGATTATATGAAGAAAATTACATTTCAAATTATAAAATGTTCTTTCCAATGTTACATGTTAATTTAAATTATATTCAGCTACATATTGTAATACACAATGTTGTAAACAGTTTGCGTTAAGAACATCATGTTTGATCATTTAATTAAACTATTAAATGCAAAATTACTAACAGTAATACTTAATTTTAACATTTACAATAAAGCTTAATGTAATATACATTTCAACAAAACATTTTATAATGCATAGGAACATATTCTTTGAATTATTTTTGTTGTTTATCTCGTTCTGTGTTGCCGACCGATTCCCTAGCCTCATTTAGATTCACAGCAGCGGCAAAACTTGAGACAAAGGGCCAACATTTATAAACTCAATATTAATGATAACTAATAAACATGTAAATAACTTAAATATTAGGGCTAATTGCAATCTTTCGCTTTTAAGTACTTTACGAATATATTAGTCACAGCTTAACTCTATAACCATTTACTCGGTCCTGGTGGTTTGATAACCATACTTGCCTCGTAGACTCACGATCAGGAGTTCAATCCCGGTCAGGGTCGATGAATTATTTCGAAGGTGAAATTCTTAAGTTTATCTTTTCGGGAAGGAAGTAAAGATGTAGGTTCCGTGTCGTAGAATTTACGGCAGGAAAAAGAAACTCAAGCATGAAAGAAGAGACCTCTGAGGAAAATTTATAAGCCGTTTCAAGACCTGAATTGAATGAGACGCTGATTATCTGAAATGTTAAAGAGCGTTCGTAAATATAGCAAATAAATAATAAAATAACTATATCGGGTTAATCTTCTTGTTTCTTCGTTTTATGGAAGATTTTCTTCTGTAGATATCAAATATACCATGAGAAATGAGTGCTTTCTTCAGTTGTATTCGCTAATTTGTTAATTATGTGTAATAATGTAAAAGTATTAAATAAAATTAAAATCTGTAAAATGAAGATAATTTCTACTGAAACATTTGCATGGTCCAATCTAAAGAACTAAGCATTATGAATGCCATATAATTGTGCAGTACCTAAAGAAAAATATGGCGAAACACAAACAGTGGGTAAAATTGAATATGTGGGTATATGTGGGCTTTTGAATAATGATAAACATTTATCTGAGGATAATTTATTTTGTAACTTATATAAATACAATAAAGTATAGAGATTTTATGTGTGATAGCATTCTTCGCCTAAACGTAACTTTATGATAAAGGGAATCTGGGTTGTTATATGTGTCAGCTTTACAAAAAAAGAAGGAATCAATATGAAAAATAAGCAATTGAGGGGGGAATGCCAGAAATGTAAATTTTTCAGATGAAGAGAAAACTATATTTTCGACCATAAAAACATTTTATTCATATGTATGATATTGCACTTTTGAAACTATATTGGTAAAGTATTATGAATTTATGTTTTGAACATTAATGCATAATTTGTGTAATTATGATGCTCACATGCTCTTGTAAAACTTATAATATTTAGGATTCATTTAATTTAGCATGTCGAATAAATCCTTCTAACCATTAGTAATGGAAATAGTTTACATGTTATTTATCAAATCTCTTTTTCTTAATATAAGCATATCGCCGCTTCTTGCTAATGCCTTTCATATCTCACTCTTCCACTTTCCTCTGCCTTCGTTTTATTTTAATTTGTGGCAAATCTACCTGTGAAATCTTGATCTAAAATTTGTAGCTCATTTGCAATGAAATTGTGTTTACAAATTTAAATTTGTGGGATGCATAAAGTAAATTCACGAGATCAAAAGTTTTCATTGTGACAACTTGAAATTGATTTAGCAGTCCTGCAGTTTTTATAGCATTCTGAAGGTCTTCAATTACTATGGCCCATCTGATGACTTTTCTTTTCTCAATAATTTCGAGCATGTGGGAACGTAAAAAGGTCAAAAATAGTAAATCTATGGAATCGGAGTAGCCTTTCAGCGCAAGGAACATTATAGCAATTAAAGTTATTCAGTTTTTAAGATGCTCCAAGTGTAACTTGTTTTTGTTTTTTATTAAAAACAATCTCTTGAAATATTTCTTAAAGATATGCACAGAACTCCAACTTCTGAAGGTTGCTTTCATTTTGCTGTCCTTATAAGTTCTGTGGTGGTTACTTGTGACGTGTAACAAATTGATACGACTCATTTGGCTTCTGGTGAGTAGCTAAAGAATTCAGCAGAGGTTTTTGAGTATCTCTTTTTGACAAAGGATAGCATTTACAATTTGTTGGAAAAAATAGAGAGAGCAATGTTGCATCAGCACAAAGAGTTATATTAATGAAAATTAGAATTAGATTATGTTCACTTCTGTTTGAAAACATTGTAAAATAATATGTACCTAATTAAGAGATTTACAAGATGCATTTGATTTTGACCTCTTCTTTGAATCTTTGACACTAGATTTAACCTTTAAGCGGGGGCGCTTATTCTTTTTCCGAATGCGGGCGCACGGCATTCAGTGCCGCATTTTTGACTTGTAAAGTATTAAAATTAGACGGCATTAATAAATAACAAAAATAATGTCTATAAATGTTATATTGTTTTTATTCAAATATTGTACATAAACACTAATTAAAAGAATGGAATAAATGTATGTATGTTTATACATATTTACTCGCTAATGATTCATTTCAAAAGCAAAAATGAAAAGAAACAAAATATAATGTTGCAACATGTAATAATGTGTTTGAAAAAAATTTATATGTTATCTTTTCCAATATCATTTGAGCATTTTATGCATGTGACATGTTGATCATTATGTATGCTGCTAAAAAGTTCTTATACAGACGTCTTATGTGCTGCATATTGTTGACATGGACCACCGATTCCTCTCTTATCAGAAGCCCCTCATGTTCGCTATATTTGAAAGAAATGGATTCTAAGAATGTGATATCATTTTCAAGAAGATGCTCCCCCATTCTCATCTATAGTCACAAACTCTCTGACGTTAAAATTGTGCTTACAATTGTCAACAAAGCTTGTGTAAAATTACCCGATTGTTGCTTGATTGTCAGTTTTAGATGGTCATTTTTATTTGTCACATCAAATCTCATACACTGCAGTAAAAATAGATTTCTTTGTAGCTGAAAGCAGCTCTCAAGATAACCATGCCAGTGCCATCCGTGTTCCTTAATTCCAAATTTTTTGCATGTTTACTTTTTTGAGGAAAAAAAAAAAGAGCCATAAATTTTGCAGGATTTGTTGCTTTACAGTCCCTTAATATCTGCTCTTTTTCTCATAATATAGAAATTAGTATGTAGTAAAATTGTACAATATACTAATTTATATATTATGAAAAGAAACCTTCTTAAAATTCATAATTCTTGATGTGATTGTGTACTCCATATACCAAAAAAAGAAGATAATTATCAAAGTGTGTGAAAATATCAGAGATTGCAACGCTGCGCTGAGATTGTAAAAGAACAAGTTTTGTCACATGCGTCCTTCTCAATGCAAAGAACAGTGTAGTTGCATCCAACGCTATCTTGCGACTTAAGTGCAAAGTACACTTACCTCTCTTCCCAGGCATTGGCATTGGAACATATATCTGTTTGTACGCAAAAACTCGTTTTTGAAAAAAATTGGCACTTACATTCCTTTTCCGCGTAAACTCCTCAATTGGTAACTTTTATTTGTTCATATACATGAAAGAATTTTACAATAACCAAAACTCGAACAGTTGAAATAGTATCCTAAAAGCACTAGGGTATTTTACACAAAATATAAATGACCACTCATTGAGGAACAGAATAATTAGGCGTATTATTTTACATTTGATCTTTCCACAAACACGTGCTTTTAGTGTTCACTCTTGTAAGCGACTGCATATCTCATCGCATCATATATAAGAAAGTTATAGCAGTGCTCCTCTCCACCTGAAATTTTTAATGCCAGGTTGCCCTATCGCTAAGGTTCCATCGTGTTAACTCACTTGCAAGCGGGAGGCAAAGGGCACGAGCTTAGTCCGCTCCGATAATCGCTCAATGATGATGCTGAACATGGATTAAGATAATGCAGGGGAAACCGGAGTACTCGGAGAAAATCTGGCTGAGCGCCGCTTCGTCCGCCACGGCCGCTGGGATTGAACCCGGGTCACCTAGGTGGGAGGCCAGCAGTCTACCCAATCGGGCACGGAGCCGCCACTGTGCTCATGTCTCATAAATAATTTACTCACCCGTATTTTGAGATAACTGTCGCATTAACTTCTGTTTCGTGCAACATTAATTTATTTCTTAGAAACGGACAAGTGCAACATCAATAACTGACATTTTAGACTTATCGAGTTTAATAGTTATTCCATTTCAAAAGAGAACAAAATTATCAAAGACTTTCATCTACAAAGAAGCCATTTTTAACGGACGAAAACAAACGAAAACGTTCACAATCCCGTTGGTCTATTGTGATGGCTAATGGTAAAATCAGGTCCATGTACAGTTACGTGCATAGGTTCTATATGACTAAGGTACAGCAGTATTTCCTGCGAAATGTCAGTGTAAAAACAAATTATTCATGTTTGTAGAGGCAGTTGCTAGACCTAGCCTGAATCCGTACAAAACTGAATGATTTATTGGCCGAATAGGCATTTGCCACCGCTAAGGGTGGCCGAGGTCGTTAAGGCGCGGACTCGTGAGCGGGAGGTCTAGGGTTAGAATCCCGCCAGGACCGTCCTCCCTGACTGAGGCTTTTTCCAGGTTTTCTTCAGTCTTCATAAATGGCAAATGTCGGGGAGGTACCCTAAACTTAGGCCTGAAACGTTTCCTTCCTTAAAAAAAAATCCTTTCCCAATATATAATTTCATTTCATGTATCACCAGTGTTCACCGCCTGTGGTGCCTCAGTAGTAAAAACGGCCGTTAAACACCATTAAAAAAAAAGGCATTTGCCCGTTTATTGATGTAACGGAGGCAAAAAGGAGCAGTAACACCGATCACGTGGCACTCCTGTCATACACCGTAAAACTGTTCCATAATAACATTCGGGAAATTCTTATATAGAACGTCATTCCAGCTTTGCAATTACAGTTTTAGGCAAGCTGGAAGCAGAAGACAGTTATAATTCGGCAGGAAAATGCGAAACCCCACTGTTCTGATCAAGATGTTAAAATTATCACGGCGGCCAGAAACGACGGATGGTATATTGTATTGAAATGACAGTCACCTAATGGACCACACTTGAATGTTCTAGATTTTGGATGCTTTAATGCAATCTAATCCATGTAGAACAGAAACGTCCAAGAACAGGATAAGATTCAACGTCTCCCCGGAGAAAATTTTTTAAAAATTTTTCCTCATTTTGCAGCAATGCGTGATAAATCACGGAAGCAATAAGAGATGAACAAAGAGAGCCAACGGTTCTGCCCTAGGACAGCAGCACTAAGATCTTAAAAGACTGCCCGAAAGTCTAGAAGGCCCGAACTTTGACAGGACCAAAGAACCAGCTCGTGAGCCAATCATATGTTACTACCGTTCCTCTGTACAAATTAAAATTTTTCAACATTTTCTGGTGAATTGTACCTAACAATGATGAAGCAAATGCATATTATGTTATTCAAAATAATATTTCACATTAGAAAATGAATTAATTTCTACTTTACACAAATAAGTATATATCTGAAATATAGAAATAATATGTAATATTTATAGATACAATCACGGGAATTAATATAATATCATTAATGTTTCCTGTTTCCATGAGGTAATTGTGTAAGTAATTCTTTAAAATGTGATTAAGAACACTGAGAGAATCAATAGATGAGCAAGGTAACCAGTTATATGTTACGTAACATTATAAATTTTCTTGTAATTTCAAACTTCATAATAATTATGAAATAGTTGTTTACATGGAAAATGTCCTGGTGGTTAAAGGTAATATAAGTACATTTCTGAAAATCTTTGAGCTACATCACAATAATTGTATGCACAATTAATTGAAATAAAATCATTATATAACAATCAAATAAAACTCTCATATACTACAGTTTGTATATTGTGCTGTATCACTCTTCAAATATGCCGTTCTTCAAAGCGCGCGACTCTACAGCACTACAGAGCGCAAGAAAACGATGAAAATTGCGACCATTGCTTAAGTCACGTAGTTTTCTGACTGACAGGTAGGTGCTGCTGAGACTGAAGCCCGGCTCGTGTATATCTCTAGAAGCTATTAAGGAAAACAAACACGTTCAGGAATATTACCTGAATCGCTTCAATGTAAACAAGAGACTATAGATTTGGAATAATCAACCCTAGCATACAGAGGACATTATTAAATGTAACGCTAATATTCAAAGTGTGAACAAAAAGCAACTTAGTGTAATATTTTTTATTTGTTTATTTAAGGACACTCTTTAACATCTCAGGTCATCAGCACCCCATTCTATTCATGTATTTTCCGTTATTGTTACGAAATATTTTCTATTTTCTCTTGGGTTTGCAACAAACTTGTCCTTGAACTCTACACCTATCTCTTTCTTAAAACACTTAAATTTAAATAAACTTCAAGCTAAACTGAGCAGCTGCAACCTTCATCAAATGCACAGCGTCTGCATGCCTATCTATTGATGCACACTTATTTTAACGTAAACAATTGATCGCATGTATAAGGAGCTCTAAGATTGGAATTTAAAAGCTTAGCATTGTTGTTTCGAGGTATGTTACTTTTCTAGACCATGCGAGTAACCTACTCATTTACTAAAGTTACTTTATATGATCACTTCCTCTAAAACCAAAACTGAAAAGATAGTTTATAGTCTTTTATATCAATTGTATCTTCCATACTTATTTTAGTACATATCATAAAATTTAAAACGATTCTGCTTAAAATTTTATACTGTTATTTATCATTTATTTTTATAAATGATAAAACGAAGAAAAAAAAGTATCCTATTCCTTGGATTGAAAGTAAGAGAAATCAGAACATTTACAGTTTAATTACAAATATATAATTTAACGCTATTGAATTCAATGATAAAAAATATAATACCAATGTTCCTCAGGGCAGATGGCTACATTTCAAACAACTTACTTGCAAACGTGCAGCTAAGATTTTCTTTCTTTGCTTTGTGATGTGAAGCTAACATGAATTACATTTTTGTTAGTTTTTACTTTAATTTATAATATTTCTGAAGATTTCACATGTTGAAATATTTACAGTATTTGATTATAAGAAAAAATAGCAATAATGAAAGGCTTAAACACTACAAATTGTTAAATAAAACAATTAGATTTGTCAACATTTTAGATTTTTTCCATGAAGTAATTACTTGCGGCGCAAGGCCATGAAACCTTAATGAGATCGAATCTCAATGCTGGATTGCAACATATGCGGTAATTTAATTTGATGGCATTCGCAGCACTAGATTTACTGTCAAATGAAAAAGCACCTAAATGCAGAATTCATCTGGTCTCTCTAAGACATACATGGAGGATAAATGGAATTTAAGAAATTGCTATTTTAAAGCGTATTTATTTGCAGTTAAGTAACGGATACTACAGATATAGTAAAAAAATTTGTGTACATAATTTTTAAACTAATTTAAAAAATATAGTATGTTGGGACATTTTATTGTAAATGTTCATGTATTTTATTGTTACACACAGACTAAATTTAACTTTGTAAGGGGCCCATTAGGAAGTACTTGTTTGGAGAATTAGTAAAAATGACCTGCCTGGAAAGCCGATTTTAAGGTTGTAAGAGGCTGTTGCCCTGACATGTAACACCTGATTAACGTCTTATATGGTGGTAATTAGTTCAGCAGACCTTGGGTTGTGCCCTGAATTTGATATATATAGTAATTATAATAGCAGAAAAGGATAAAAAACTAAGAAATAGTTACACTTGCGATCGCTATATTTCGAACTCGTGGAGTCCTTCTATGGCAAGAAGACAAGTATAGATGTCATAGTATAAAATGTATTAAACGATAAAAAGTATTAGAAAACACAGTGAAAGTAAGAAATAAAATTAAAAGAATAATAGATAAATAGTAAAGAAGTCAAAAGCAAAACAAGCAAAAGCAAATAAAACTTAATAAGCAAAGTTAAAAGCAACACCAGAGGTGCAAAGAATATAAAATAAAAATAAAGCAACACTATTAACAATGTAACAAATTAACAGTAATTATAATAGTAAAAACACTCAGAAAAAGTCACACTTGAGATCGCTATATTTCGGACTCGTGAAGTCTTCTCTCGGGAGAATCACACACACACACGCGTGTGTGTGTGTGTGTGTGTGCGTGTACAAATTCTAATTATTAGTTAAAACCAAAAATAAAATAAAATATACTTCAGTAACTTAAACTATACTCATTATTCTTGTAAACAAATTTCTGCACATCATAAGAAAGGAACATACTACGTCACCCAACAAATTAATATTATTCACATATAACCTAACGATTCGTTTCTTCAGCTTATGAGTACTGTTCTGTTGGGCTATAAAATAAAAGAACTTTCCGGATATCTTTGGATGGAACTAAGCCCATTGTCTATGTGCAATGTATAATTATGTATTAATTTAAAGGTATTTCACATAAATCAAAAGGTTGAAATGTCATGGAATATGATTATTAATTACTCTATGATTACCTATTTTCACAGATTACGTCATCAAGAGATAATAGTCTGTTTTTGCAGTCTAGTGGTTACCATATTTGCCTCGCAGACCCCAGATCGCGGGTTCAATCCCGGCCAGGATCGATGGATTTTTTCGGGAGTAAAAATCCTAGTATAGCTTCCTTCGGGAAGGAAGTAAAGACGTGACATGTTGTAGATTTACGGCACGTTAAAGGACCTCAACCCTGAAAGAAGTGGGCTCTGAGCAAAATTTATTGGTCGTTTCGCGCCTTTAATTGAATGGGATGCTGAGGACCTGAGATGTTAAAGAGGATCCATAAATAATGAAATCAATAAATTAAAGGATAATAGGCGATTTGCAGCATCCCTTTTCTAATTTTTCTATATTTATTTTAACCAGGCATAAATTTCGTGCATTGTTAAACTTTATATTTAATTTCTTGGCATGAAGTTTCGAGGATTACTTGGGAGGCAGATGAATCATGCTAGCCATCGACACAACGACTGGATTCCTAGATAAGCTCTTAATAAGCTTCTATTGAAAATTTGGAGGATACAAAGGACTGGAAGAAGGCAGTAATATATTTATCACTATACATTTTATACATTTGCTTCCGCACTTCTGTTAGTCTAAGGATGAAAAGGAACATTTTCCTCCAAAATGTCATAAATTTACATAGCATATATGAGTTACGAAATCTGTGTTATGGTGTCAAATAGCAATGAAACAATACTAATACAGGATAGAAGTAAACTCTGGCGACCTAGAGAATTTCCATGATGTTATCTACATATTTTGATATAAGGCACCCATAACCTTGGGTGATTTGTTATTAATATACGATAGTATTTATTACTGTCATGAGACTGTGATGGACAACTACTGGTTATATTGTTTCTTTCAAATAGCTAATCAAAAATTCATGATATGCAATACATTAATACAAAGATGAATTATGAAGTGTCACGCATGCTGTAGACTGCCGGAAGATTGGCCTACTTCCACTGCGAAGATTCACGAGAGTACTGACAGGAGTCCCGTAAACTGAGCCCCCAGAAGTAGCGGTTGAATGGGTCAGTGATTGAGCTGGGACAGGGCCACTACAAACAATCTGTTTTCGATCAAAATTTGCATTAAGCCTCCCTAAGAGCTATTGGAAAATGAGCCGGTTCTCCGTCATGTAGAAGTCACATGCGCCTCCAAGTCATTACAGATATTTATTAACAACCTTGGGAGAATATTTTGTTTGAGAGCTGTACTTACTCTCCGATCGGTCAGTCAGGAAGTACATAAGGCCCAGTCACATAATCGTGTATTGCTCCAGTTCATACATTCTTTGATGATTCTGATGCGTATAGGCTTTCCTGCCTACCGATATGGCTATTCAGCTATCCTCTGTAAAAGTTGTCTCGCCTATATACAGATGCTATCAACGTCGTTTAGCGTTTTTATGTGATTTATGGTGACTGCTCCTTATGGGGTGTTTAAAATCTGCTCTTCAAGCTTGGGAGTTGTCGTGCATTTTAACCCCATTTCTCCCAGCCGTCTATGCAAGAAATAAACGTGCTGTGATGAGGTTGTCAGAGAATATTGTTCCAAATACTCCTTGAGTAGCTATCGTTGCATCTAAATGAGGTGGATAACAGTCATACCTGAAACGCTAAGCGTTCTATTTCACTGCAAGTTACAACGATAAACCTGAAACAGGACTGAGCAGTATACAGGTAAAGCATACATTTCAGGAGAAATTAACTAATTACAATTACTCAATAACGGGATACCCAAAGCATTAGCTTTCTAATATCAAAAGGCTTGGTTAATGTTCCCGAAAAATCTCTGAAGGTTATCAATATACTTATATACTGTGTATAATACTGCATGTATACGATGTCTCTTCAAATAGTATCGCGAATTTTGAATTTCCGCGGGCTACGTATATTCGATTGTTTTGTGGCGTTATGTTGGTACTCATGCCCCTCACTTATGTTTACAAGCTCGGCCATTTTAATGTTCAGTTAATTGTTGACAGCTATTTTGCTTGGACGTGTTTTGGCTCGTCTTCGATTTTTGCCTATTCCAAAAAATGGAACAAAGAATCTGTATCAAATTTTGTGTGAAAAACAAAATTAAGTGCGCGGATACATTCAATGTTGACTGTGGCATATGGTGAAGCTACCTTGGAGCAAAGCAACGTTTATCGGTGGTACAAAATGTTCTCAGAGGGTCGAGAAGATGTGAACGACGAAGAGCGTCCCGGACGCCCGAGCTCGCCAACAACAGACGAAAACATGGAAGAAGTGAAGGAAATAGTATTGGCCAATCGTCGAATCACCGTTAAAGAAGTTGCTGAGGACCTAAACATATCGATTGGCTCGTGCCATTTGATTTTTACCAATGATTTGGGCATGAGACGGGTCGCCGCAAAATTCGTACCAAAGTTGCTGAATTTCGAACAAAAACACCATCGCATTAACGTTGCTAACGAGCTGTTGAACTCTGTCCGCGACGACCCAAATTTGCTCCAGAGGGTCATAACTGGTGAAGAATCATGGGTTTATGTTTATGGCGTGTAAACTAAAGCTCAATCATCCCAATGGATGCTGCCACACGAGCCAAGGCCGAAAAAAGCGCGCCAAGTTCGGTCGAATTTGAAGGTTTTGCTTACAGTTTTCTTCGATTGCAGGGGCGTGATGCATCATGAGTTCTTGCCACAGGGTAGAACGGTCAATAAGGAATATTACCTGCAAGTTATGCGCAATTTGCGCAAAGCAATCTGCCAGAAACACCCGGATTTGTAGAAGAACAAAAATTGGCTTCTGCACCATGATAACGCCCCTGCTCACACAGCTTTGCTTGTGCGCGAATTTTTGGGCAAAAATAACACACTTATGATGCCGCAGCCACCGTACTCCCCAGACCTGTACCCCTGTGACCTTTTTTTTTTTTTTGTTCCCTAAACTGAAGAGGCCCATGAAAGGACGACGCTACGCCACGATTGAGGAGATAAAGACGGCATCAAAGGAGGAGCTGAACGAGATCACAAAAAACGACTTTTTAAAGTGCTTCGAGGATTGGAAAAAACGTTGGCACAAGTGTATAATATCTGGTGAGGATTACTTTGAAGGGGGCAAAATAGATATTCATGAATAAATAAATACTTTTTGAAAAAAAACACAAAATTCGCGATACTTTTTGAACCGACCTCGTATTAGTTGCTAATGTCTTATTTAACACTTTAAGACAGTTCAGATTGAGTCAGACATGCAAACTCTTGAAGTTTGTTCTCCCAAAATTAGTGAGTTAATGCTTTATTCTAAATGTAGAGAATATGAAACGTAAGATTTAGTTTTTCATCTCTAACATGTGTATTAAAAAGGTTTCGATTTGCATGTTGACATACTGAGAATCTATGTCATCGGCATAGAGTGTTAATACTATAAAAATTGTCATGGACTTTAAACTTTTAGCTTTATGTTCTGGTATTTAATTCAATGTTTTGACATCTTCTTTCAAGACGCCAATGGTATACGAGGTGGTATCCACAATATTCGGGACTGGTGCTGCTATCTTGATAGTAGTTGTAGTAGAGTTTTGTACTGCTAGGTGGCAACACTAGCATACCTGATGAGTGAGTGTTTAAAGTTTCGTGCAGCTGGGTAGATGTGTTTAGATTCTATAATACTTTTCATGATACTCTGTGTGTATTGTGTGGCGATTTTACGATGGATCCAAGATTAGAACAGAGAGTGTGCATAAAATTCTGTGCCAATCTCGGGAAAAATGCTACGGAGACCCTCGCAATGATTCAATAATTATTTAGGGGACAAAGTATGAGCCGTACACGTGATTTTGAGTGGCATGCTCGGTTCAGGACCGGCCGTACAGCTATTGAAGACGATGCTCACACCGGTAGGATCGTCAGCTGCACAACGCCTCACATTGTTGCCAAGTCCAACACCTCGTTCGTGAGGATCGACGTCGAACTATTGAAGACCTTGCTCATGAAGTGGGAATTGATTATGGGGCATGCCAACGAATTTTAATCGATGAATTGGGCATGCATCATCTCGCCCCAAAATTTGTGCCAAGGATCCTGACTGCTGATCAGAAGGCACAGCGTGTTGTCCAGGATCATCACCGGCGACGAGAGCTGGATGTACACTTATGACCCTGAGGCAAAACAACAATCATCCCAGGAAGAGCCTTAACTAACCAAGACAAACAAAAAAAAAAAAAAAAAAAGCTAGACAAGTGAAGAGCAAAGTCAAGAGATGCTCCTATTTTTCTTTGATACCAAGGGGATTGTGCACAAAAATTTCCTCCCCCAAATCAAACAGTGAATTCCACGTACTACTGTGACGTTTTGCGATGGCTCCGTGAAAATGTGCGGAGACGACGGCCCGAAATTTGACGACAAGGGAACTGGCTGTTGCATCACGATAATGCGCCCTGTCACAATTCCTTGTTCACCAGGAGCTTTTTGACGAAATACAACATCATGGTTCTACCTCACCCACCGTACTAGCCTGATTTGGCACCCCACGCTAAACACCCTAAACACCCTAAAAGAACATGATGCACATATGCACTTGGAAAATGGCAGAATCGCTGGGACCGGTGTATACGTGTGGAAGGGAACTACTTCAAGGGTGACGGCGTTCATCAGTTTCAAAGTAAATTTTTGACTAGATGGCAGCACCAGTCCCAAATGTTCTGGATACCCCTTCGTATGTTCTTGTTCTATAGATCCTATGGTGAGCGAAGTTCAAGGAAACACGTCATGCAATTTATAAAGCATTCAAATGCAAAACATAAGATAAAAGGAAACATCATCATTTATAATATTTTTGAAAATGCATGCCATGAACCTCAATAAACAATCACCAATTTTAGGAAATATTGACCTATATTATTAACATGACAAATTCATTAGTTTTGCTGTATTGGAATTGAAATATTCATTCATTTCATAAAAAGTGAATATTTAAACATTTATATACTTTTTTCTTGAAACATTTGAATTTCTATGTATTAAATAGTATTTTCAAGGAAGATGGAAAATTGTTGTATACTTGTACTGCAGAATAGTTTGTCTATTCAAATCAATAGCATGCTAGTGTTGTAATTATGTATAGATTGGTTCATTTTAATGTTATCAAAGTAGTTAAGAACAAAACTATGAGAGAATATACGTAATCTCCAGTAAGAATAAGAACATCGAGCATCTTAAATAAGGTTCCTAATGATTGTCGGGAACGAGCAACAAAGAAGATTTCCATACTTTTTCCCCCGAAAACAGAATCACCCCAAAAAGTATCCCGTATCTCAAAATGAAATGGAAATATTAATATACTAATTCTAAAACATTTTGATTTACAAGAGTACCCAAACTTCTCGAAGCACAGCTTTCAGAGTGGAGCTGTAGAACTAGTCTATCTACTCATGTTTCTTCCATTTTAGTTTCTCGTCAGTTTGTAGCCCCAAGAACTTGGTGTGAGAAACTTTCCTTATAATGTAATTAGTGTAACTAATACTCAATTCTGGTACCTGCTTGTTTTTAGTTCCAAATTTAATTAAATTTTCACTATCTTCGAACTAGATGCCTTTGTGGCTAAGTTTGAATGCTGAACATATGACTCCCATCATTTCATATTTAATGTATAAACATTTTTATGGGATACAGATTGAGAAAGTTTACTAAATCCATGTTCTTAAACGCTATCTTGCCTTATTATTAGGATTCTTCGAAAAGTACTTTACACAAATTAGTTATTTTTTTAGTTTAATTTTTTTCTTTATAAAAGCTAACTTAGATGATTAAACTGAAAATAGAGAAAACGAGGAAAGGAATATGTCCAATCATATTTTCACTTATGTAATTGTATAAGTTCCATAAATACGGGTTTTCCGGCGATTATATTCACTAATAACAGAAAGCTCTCTAACCTGGTCACCCATGGCTCATTAAAAAAACCTCCAAACTAAAAAAGTGTCCAAAATAGAAGGAAATTATCACTTTCATAAAGGATCTAACCAATCATTTCTAGCTGAAAACGCGGTGTTTATGTCAAACTGTTCTGTAATTTCTTTTGCTTTTTGTTGCTCTGACAAAACCGAAAATATTACAAAGTTTATCGTTTTGTTCAAGACCAACTACACTTACCAGATCCCAATATGGAAAAAATGGTGGCCGAAGTGGCCCTCTAACTGCCAATAGCAAATACCGAACTTTTACTCAGTATTATGTTTACAAGATAATTATTTATTTATCATTAGAAAATATTTTGTAGGTCTTTAAGAACCTGAAATTGTTTGCAAACAACATGTCTCATATGTAAACGAAACATAAAATAGTATGAATTAAAACTTCTCCACATGTAAGCATAACTCTTTATAAAATACATGAACTTCCAAATAACGGGACTCCTTAAAACTAATTCACATAGTTGGGACAGCACCATATTTATAATCGTCCATTTTAAGGAAAAGGACATAGTCATAGACAATAGTTATAAACGGGTGTGTCTGTCTTGTCTTAACCTCATTTGTGGAGGAGTAGGAACATGCCATTCTGCTCACACCATTATTTAAAACTCTTTATTTCACTCCAAAACCCGCTTAATACGTTCTTCCGGATCTTTCTTTTTATTAACTATCATTTTCATATAATATAGTAAATTAGGGAAAATAACATAAAGAAAATGTCCTTCCTAACCGTAAATTTTATAAGAAATGTTTAATAAACACTACAGTTTCACAATTAACCTCAAAACTTGCAGGGTGTATACTCCTTATCCATTTCTCCAATAATTACAGCTATTTAGGAAATGTAAATAGGGTACTATGCGATGTACTGCCATAATTAAGACATACAAGAGCAACCCAGTTGTACTAAACACTTTCTATTACACAAGTTCCTGGTGTGATTTCACTAAATCGATATTAACTCAATAAAAACTAACATGCTGCTGTTGATTTACTTTCAACTATAAGTCGTTAATAAACCACTTAATTGAAACGAACCAAATAAGCAAACCCACATGTTTAATAGCAACAACAAGAACGATTTTACTACGAGTGTGCCGATCTCTGCATAACCTCACTTGTAAACGTGTCGAAAAAGGTTATAACACCAGGCTCACTAAAACTCTCATCATTTCTATCCAAACCCAGCTTCATACGATCCCCCCCCCCGATTTTTCCTTTCTTTTCTAACCTACACCGTCACATAGATAGTATATTAGAGAAATTTGCTGGGAAAATTTCCTAACTAGATTTTTTTAATGTTGTTTAACGCCCGTTTTGGCCACTCAGCCACCACAGGCGGTGAACACTAATGATACATGAGACGAAATGTTGCATTAGAAAAGGATTATTTTAGGAAGGAAACATTCCAGGCCTAAGTTAGGGTACCTCCCCGGCCTTTGCCATTTATAAGAACTAAGGAAAATCTGGAAAAAATCTCAGTCAAGGAGAAAGGTCCTGGCGGGATTCGAATCCCAGACCTCCCGTTCAAGTGTCCGTACCTTAACGACGTCGCCCTCCTTGGCGGTTAAAAGTTTGGTACGATACGTTTAACACATATTACAGTTTCATCATTAACTTCAAAATTTGCGCGATATGTACTCTGTATCCAATACTTTAATTACTGTATTTAGAAGATGTAAATACTGTGTTATTCCATGCGCTACCATATTTAAGACATACAAGAACTAACCCATGTGGCGCTAACACTGACTATTAAACAAGTTCCTGGTGTGATTTCACTAAATAAATATTACTTTAATAAAAAACAAAAGAATAAACAAGCTACTGATAATTTACTTCCAACTATAAACCACTGTAATATACCAGATAGCTGTAAATTAATAACACGATCTAATTAATACTCGGACCACATATTTCACCATTTTGCCTACTATCGATACCTACATTGGGGTCTGGTAAATATAGTGGGTCTTGATTTGCTTATCAACTGTTTTCCATTCACTTTTTCTTTTTGCACTGCAGTTTTGTTAACGTACGTTTGTAATTGAAGTTTTGGTATCATTTATTTGGAAATTGATTTAGAAATCTCAAATTTCTGTGCAATTTCCTTATAGATCACTTCGTTAGACAGATAACTTGTTTCTTCATATTTCTTCTTTTCAGTATTTAATTGCACTAACTCATGCTTACTCATACTGATTATACAAATTAAAAGTGTACTTCTCTCTTCGACATCACCTGATGCGCTTCATGTAGACCAAGAAATAAAATATGAGCAAAGGGTAGTTCTCAATTCCTTCTTAGAAGTGCCAACTAGTGAGCTGTTGTATAAAATTTAACAGCATTCAATTTTAAACAGGTAACAGAGCTATAACTAATATGCAAGTTACATATCATATGGAATTTAAGTACGGGATAGAGGGATGTCTTAACAAACATAGCGATTTGGACGTGTTAAAAGATAGGAATGTCATTGGATACATCATTAGGTTTCCAACTAAGTAAGTGTTCGGGATATAGTGGAAGAGCTTTTATTGTATTTTTTTAACGAACATTATTTAAGAACACCTTTCTATTCTAAATAATAGTACTTCCATTTTTTCCTTATATGAATTTAATTAAGAGAAGTGAAAGCATTGCATAAAATGATTAGAGCCGTTGCGAATTTTTATAGCATGCCTTTTTTCTGTGTAAAGATTCACTGAAATGAAAGTCGTTCACAATTACCGTCTCAGTCTGCCATCTGTCGGTGGTGATATAAACCTCTTTGTCACCGCAGAGAGTTCATCTCATGTGCTCATGACGGTTAAAATAAATTAATAGCACAAAGAAAAAACTTCATCATTCTCCCTGCTTCTGTGGTAAATACTGTTCTGAAGTGTGAAAAATATTTGTGTACAAAATTGGCATTCGCAATAAAAACGAAAATAAAACCAAGTTAAATGTATTACCACCAATATGAACAATGAAATCAATTTAGACAACCATTAGCAGTGTTAAACATTAGAACGTGACATACCTATTATCTCTCTATCTCATATTCACGTTTCCATTCATTTATGTTTCCCTGCACAATTATAATTACCTACCGCGCTAGTTTTACGGGACTGTCACTTTTTAGCGCTTGTCAGTAGGAGCACATAAAACTCTGAATTGTTCCATGGAATACAACAAGCTGACATGTATTCAATTGTTTTCTGATATTAGTGGTTCTTCCATTGTACGCTTAAAACATATAAAGATATAAAAGGTGGACCTGCAGTATGCTTTATTCACATATGAAACCTTTTCGTGTGATCGCATATTTATTTTATGATGTTTTAGAGCCAGCGTTTTGTGAGTCATCCTCAAGTAATAATGAACGTTTTAATGCATTTATCTACTTCCGTATTTAGTCGAACCACATCGCGTGAAAGACGTTACTTGGTGTGTAATCCTATAGGCATTTAAAATGGGGTTATTCAAGAAAGGGAGTTGCTGGTGGAAAAGCTTACGTAGGTGTTTAATCGTTCACATAAACCCATATTTGTAGGATTATTGTTATGTTCGACAGTTTTTAGTCTCGCCAAACGGTACACGTCGCTGTTGATGTACATAAAAGTTGAAAGTTAAAGGCGTCAACGTTTCTGCCCCCCCCCCCCGCATGACCCTACTTATGGCAAGTTCCAGGGTGAAATGTTTTTATTTGCATTCCCTCACAGGAGAATGACCTGTAATTTTATATGGATGGGCATAAATAATCCGCTTTATTTCACGCCATTGATGAGGAAATCAAATGATCGTGGTTTGAGTAGTACTCAAACATGGGTTGATTTTAAATATGTTTATTCCCAGTAGCGACTTGTGATCTTTAAATTAAATTAAGGGCGACAATCATAATTTATAATTAGTTCTGTAGTAACATGCATGAACTTTATAAACCTCAACTTGTAAACTCTTGAGATAATGACGTCTTCTGTTTGTTTCATCTCTAACTTTCAACTGACAATGACAAAACAATTTCCATAATCGATACATTAAATGGAAGAAGCGTACAGCTTACCGTAAGAAGCCATGTATTTCTGTTAACTTAAATGCTATTTCTCAAAACCAGATGTATGGGTTATAGTAGTCTTACACGGTGTTATTGAACTCGGCACAATATATTTATCTCTTATTTCCTGTAGAAAAACTCAAGCTTTCTGTCTTTCATTTGAGTCACTTCCAAAACGTTTATTCACATATTTTATCATTGTTTCACGCAACAATTATTGACACACACGTTTATTACACAGAGACTTAGAATAAAATTGCACTCCACGAGATAAAAGTATCTCAACCAACTACATTTTCCACATCGGCCACTCCACAAAGAATTCAGAAGCTGAGAAGCGCCTTGGTAACGGCAAATTAGCTGCTGACCTCCGCTTAATGGCACATCATTGTTAACCCCGTTTTAACACCCCGAGCGAGTTATTAGCCTAGAGGGAGTTAAAAATTGTTCTCAATGTGGCAGCTAATAGTAAGGTGGCAATTGCGTTTCTAAAGTAAGTACTATTTGAAGATGCATAGTCACATATTCATCGTGATCATTGAGCTCATAAAGGTGTAGTCCACCATTATACCCTGAAGGCAAGTACAGAACACATGGATGGTCCTCAAAAGACTTGTGACCATTCCTGCGTTGCCAGTTCTCTGAAACATTTCAGTAAAGTTATGCAGTGATATTTAAAGAATAGAGAGCGTTTTTTAAAAAAAAAAGAACAAAGAAAGCATTAATGTCTTTATAATTTACAATTGGAAAGGCACGTGACCACGTGATCTTATAGTAGAACCGCCTCTGTTTCTTTCCGTTGCACTTTCACATTGCGATGTCAGTTTCTGATGCACATCCAGAGCATGTCTAGCAGATGGCACAGCCAAACGTAGCTTTGGGTTCATTTCTCATCTCCTGAACTTACCATCAGGGCAGGTGAGGTCATTAAGGCATGATATATGAATGGAAAGTATGTAGTTCAATTCCCGCCATATCGTCCTCCTAGACTGCTTTTCTCTTTTTTAACGGGTTTTTCTTCAGTCCTCATAAAAGGGAAATTTATCAGCAGTATAAACGGACGTTAAGCATTATTTAAAAAATACTTCCCGAATTTCCATTTGTTTCGCAAGTATTTGACTTCTCTTCTAGCAACTAAGGCTTTCAAAGTTGCAGAGGTGAATCTGAAAGTGACTGATAAGTTGGCAAACTATGCGTTTATTCCTTTCTTTTAAATGTGATAATAATAATTGTTTTCTCTATTTTCCTCTTTTTCTTTCTTTCCTTATGGCCGAAGGGTCAGTAGCTGTTCAGCTGCTGAGACCCTGCTTCAAATTTATGTAAGCGTTATATGGAGTATGTCAACCATATAGTCAAAGAATGAATTTATAAACCGTTAAAAAACTTTTTTCACACATTCTAATTTGCAGCCTATCAAACTATAACATAGATTCGTTGCAAATACGAGAAATACTTCAAATGATGGCAATTTTTTAAAAAGCACAACTTACTATTTTTTCAGTCAGGAAAAAAAAAAAAAAAACAGATTCATTATTTTAATCTACAGCATACCAATGATATTTTTCTTTCCCACGATGCAACCATAGCAAAAAATCCCCAGGTCTATAAATATACCCATGGACGTGTATTCTACTGTGATGGAACATTTGCTACTGTATGCGAAGTTGATTTACCATAAACTATACAGTGTAGCTAACCCTGAACTCTGCCTAGTGTTCAGATGTACATAACATCAGCTATAAACTCTAACCTTCCTCTGACGTCATATACTCTAACTCTAACTTGCGTCATTTTTTTGAATGGTGTTTAACGCCCGTTTTTACTACTGTGGCACCAGAGACGGTGGACACTGGTTATACATGAAATGAAATGATAAATTGGGAAAGTCATTTTTTTTAAATGAAGGAAACGTTCCAGGCCTAAGTTTAGGGTATCTCCCCGGCATTGGCCAGTTACGAGGACTGATGAAAACCTGGAAAAAACCTCAGTCAGGGAGGACGGTCCTGGCGGGATTCGAACTCCAGACTCCCCCACTCACGAGTTCGCGTCTTAACGACCTTGGGGCCACCCGTGGCGGTGCTTGCGTCATGCTTATATATATATTCGTAGGAATTGTTCCATCTCCAGTTATTAGAGTGTACTGAAATAGTGATACAAACTATTTTAAACGTTTTATGTATTTTATCTTTAACATTTATTATTCGGAGCAAATTTATGCCATTGTCTTTGAAAACTTCTTTATTGACTGTGGTACGTTTCAAAGCATCTTCGGCAGTGTCTTACGTCACACATTTAGCAAAAAGTTAGGGGTCTGTCCTTACAGCCTTCTACCCGACAATGTCTCTGTGAGGAGCGATTTGCCATGAAGTGACTTCTTTTATCACACACCAAATCTAAATGCTGTACACTAGGTGATGAAACTAGGCGCCTTATCTTCTTCCGGTTTGAAAGGTATAGACACCCAAGCATTGTGTCATTTCCAGCACTTCCAGGGAATTTCCCCACGCCTTTCTCTGTAGATAATCTAGTCAATTACCATAGCCATGTCCAGCTTCTTATGAAGAGTGCTTTGTACTGCTTTTCTCCTCGGAATGAAGTGACAATTTCCCGTCATTCATGTATGATAGCTCGCGACATCCGTGTTCTTACTGTAGCGCTTTATGACTAGCGGATGAGGTTATGTTGAGTTTTATTTGTTTTTAATTGACTTTTCATGCCTGGAGGTATTCATTTCCGCTAAGTCGGAATTTTAGAAGCAGCGAAATGTCCAGGAACATCTTTAACATTTGCTATCCCAATTGCATCACCCCGTGCCTCATTTTCATCTGTCAAACTGTATGAATCAGAAAATCAACTTACTAGGTCAACTGTCAGCTGTCTCACAATAACATTAATCTGTTTAACAAAACAATCCTCATTTACAATATCCACAGCTTCTTCTAGTTCAATTCTTTTGAACACTGTGATAATTATATGCCATGTTTTTGAACGAAATCAAAAGAGAAAACAAAGTATATAATTTTCAATAATGGAATTCACTCTTTAACAACATCATTTTCTTTCGCCATACAATTCTAACAATAAATCAGTAAAACTTTTTCAAATACAATAATATAACCATGTTCCATGTCTCGAAAAATTGCTGAACTTGCATATACCGAGTTTCCAGTATATGTCCTCACTGCTCCCACTGGGTTTTGCTTCTCGGCAAAGGCCGGTTCCACTCTCCACTCACTGCCATCTACCTGCCTGTCCTTTAACTTCCTATAAGTAACCAATCTGAATTCGTTCGCGAAGTCTTCAGAACAACTTAATTTTGTGCGTAAGTGCTATTATAAATGTAAATCAGCTCATCGCGTTTGTGAGGAATTTATTAGGAAGTTTCCTGGGCAGTTGCCTCCATCTAGAACTGCAATTCACGATCTTGTAAATACATTTGATACCATTGATTCAGTGCAAAACATAAAACACGCGAAGAAGTACAATTTTAACAAATGACAATTTAAACGAAATTTGCCCAAAGCTTGAACGTTTGCCAACAAAATAATTAAAGAATTTAGCAGTTTCTATATCTTCTGCACATATAGAAACAAAATTGTTAAAACTCAAGCTTTACAAGTATCATGTGACATGTGTCCATTGTCTAGACATGCTGATCCCTTAACACGTGTGCGTTATTGTGAGTGGTTTCTTTCATAAGTGACTGAAGGATTAATCGACCCACTGCTTGTGTACTTTTCAGACGAAGCGTAGTTCCACCAAATAAGTAGCCGCCCCCAGCTGTGGTATGTACAGCACAAACCCCCGTGCGAGCGATAAGATCATATTCTGGAAGCTCTGTGAAAGCAAAATATTCGCTCTTCAGAATGCATTGACACAACGGGTTTCACTCCAGTTCGCTTTTATTTCTACCAAGAAATACTACGGAAAGTAATTACTAAATAAATGTTTTCTTAAATGTTGCTGAGCATCATACGATCATGTTGCGGAGCAGTATAGCAGTACATAAACAGATAACTGCTCTTTGAATTTATATTATATAATTAAAATTGTATTCAGCAGTGTTTTCCTTGTAATGCATTAATAACATTCATCTTCAAACACAGTAAATCAGAGACACCAATGAAGATGATATAATAAGGAAAATAAAATCATTCTTTAACTGGTGCTGAAGCCATTTACCTCTTATAAATATCACATATTCCATTATTTGAAACATGATATACTTTTAAAGTAATTAATTGACATAGTTGATGATATACACGTTAAAAATTAATATTGAAAATATATGATTAATTATCTGCATTGGTCTATAAATAGACAGCTGGCCATTAATAGGTTAAGCATTTTCAATAATATATGAAAGAAAATTGCATTTATAGGCAAAAGCATAATAAGTAGAGTCCTGCGTTTGGACACCCATATGCTCCAAACAATCAGCAATAATGCAGCTGTGCATGAAGTATTGCTTGGCGTCAACCAACCTCAATTACACAGCCCTGCAGATGGTAGCGTTGAGGTGACTTCACTGTAGCTTTGTTTTGACTCACCAGCTCTCCGTTCTAAGCGAAGGTTATATAATTGACGAACACTTAATGTATACCCAAAGTGACCAGATGCAGGGTTCTAGTAATTATCAACAGTATTATAGAAGTCATGTCAAAATAAGCTGCTCACTCCCTAGAACCAACATCTTTAGGAAACCTCTAAAACTCTTAGAAGGGCAAATAATACACTTCTTAATACAAACAAACCAAATTCTCAATAAAGTAGCAGTATTAAATTTTTTCAGTAAAATTAAAAAATAAACTTATAAAATAAAAAAGTGTTACTAAAGCTCAATTTAAATTGTTATAAACAATATTGAATTGTTAATAAGAAAAGATGGCAACACACACAACGGATGATAAAATAATAGTTTTAATAGAAACACAATGCTCCGAAGATGCTGTAACAGAAACGCCTTCCTTCCAGCAGATTAGTTACTTATCAGGTCAAATAACTTGCAGTTGTTCTCACGATACGTTGAAGTTGGATGGTATTGATAATAATAATCAGATGTTTGTTCATATTTTGAATGAATGCGCAACGGTTGCAGCAGCACAGATGTGAATGAATACGTAACACTTAACGGTCTGTAAGCCTTGTATTAGTTTGCACAGAAGGTTACAAAAACTCTTGAATAATTTTGCAGAGCATATAACAGAATCTTTAACCACTACATAACCATGCCTGTCACCTGGCGTTTATGCTAATGGGGTGACATCTTATCACAATGATCGGGATCCATGGAGCGAGCGAGTCACGAAGGAACAGACTGAACGCGTGGCTTGGTGCCCGTTATGTTGACGTGGAAATGCCCTCCCTCATTCACTGTGCTGTGCGGCACTGCAAAGCTGTAATGAAGATTTATCTGTGGTTTCCGCCGCTTGTTAAACCACGAACTGACGGCCCGGCACCGACTACGGCCAGCAAGGACGACAGCAGCTGATGGATGACGCCCATCTCCGGCTACAAATCCCTGCTTGTCCCCACTCCCCTTTCCGTCTGTCTCTGTAAACTCGCTTCGCACATAATTATGGGGACCAGCTAACCAACAAGGCCCGTCTCTGTGAGTAAAATAACTGTACCGCCTTCTCCAAAACACACTCACACCGACCATACGTGTATGCTGCAACTTCCCTAATGCTATCATTAAAGCACGGTAGAGTTTTCCAGAATGCTACACAAAAACAGGAGCATAAAGAGGGTACAAAAAAGAAATGGAAATCTTCAAAATAAAGCGCAAATATTAATAAACGCGATTCGTGAATAATCTTGTAATTTGTGTTCAGGCGTTCATATTGCTGCTTCCTTCTGGAAATCCCAGGTTCGATCACAATAGGGATCAATTTTCAAGTGATTTTGTACTTTTTCCTCAACGAGCGGAATGGAATATGTACTCAACTAATATCCGCCTAAGGATGTTTTTGGGATACCAAAGTTACGTTGTTTTTTGAGTCACTTCTCTTTCCATTGAAGTACTTAAAAAATTAACCGTATGTTGTTAAAAATCACGGATTTTTAGGAATAAGTGAATTAGATTTTTTCTTTTTTAAAAATTTTATGTCGACGAAGTGTGTTTCAATCCATGTTCTACCTCAGTGGCGGCTCACGGCCTCTGTAGAAGGGTGGGACAGGGTCATAACTTCATGACACCCAAATGACATGGGGGAAGGTCCCTTTATCAAGACTTATACTCCTTTCCAACGTTCTCTAATAACTGCAGCGCCATCATAAGTTTCTGCTGCAAACTTCTGGTGTATATGGAACTCTTCTAATGCAACTGTTAAAGTACTTAAGAATTTTGCTGTCAAACTAGAAACAGCAATTAATTTTATGAATCTTTCAACCGATTTACTAGTACTAACGTAACGTAATATCACAACAAATTGTGCAATGCATGTAATATCTGTCGTTTCCTTTACCTGTACAGAATCGAAACTTGCCCTTTCTATTTCTTTCCTAATTTCATTTCTGTAGACAAGACATGTTTCTCACTTCATACGCTGCCAGAAAAGATATTTTTTCAAAATATAAAAACACTACTTAATTTTGTACCGTCTTGCTAAGCAAGTTCCTATAGCTTTTGTTTCTTTTCCAACTTTTAAACGTAGACTCGAAAAATGGAGTCTTCAATAAAATGGCCACAAAATACACACGCTTTTTTGTAACTTAACAGTTAATACTGTGAAAGTCAATTTTCTACTGACAACAGAGAGGAATCCACCCCATTTCAAGCAAAGTGCAAAAAACAACCCTAGTCACTTATGCGTGGTATAATAACCTCTCAACATCTGGAGTGAATACACAGTGCTGGTCATGGATCGTCTTCTTGCTGGTCCAAGAGGACAGAAATAAGTAGAAGAAAGCTTAACCTGTCTTGGAGGATGACAAATACAAGCATTTGTACATTTTTGCTGGCCCATGAACATATAAGTTTAAAGCATAAAATGTTCCGGGCTGGCCTATGAGATTCCCTCCCTAACGTAGGACCAGCATGCTACCTGTAGAGAGGAAATGCGTAAATTACGTAAAATACAATTAAGAACCGATCATTTATACATCGCTGTTTTCACACATTTTGTTGTAAAAGTTGACCAGGTGAATAGAAAATGGTAATTAATCAGACATTTTCTTGGAGGGGGGTAGCCTCTGCGCTACCTAAATATTTATTAAATACTTACAGTATTTTATAAACTTTTAGTTTTGGTTTTAGTTTTAAAGTTAGCTGCAGACATATCAGAGGACGCTCGTAACTTTAACTGTGTTGATGCAACGCCTCATTACCAAGGGTAGGAGAGAGAATGCTGCACAGTTGATCGGTCTCTTGAGAACAGGGTGCATTCTGTCAGGAGGTGATGAGTAGTTTGTTTAGGACTTTTTGTTAGTTGCAGTTTGACGATGGCGTTCTTCATTTGTACAGATAGTAAAGGAAAGAGCCGTGGTTGGATAAGGACAAAATTGGCCAGAGAGACAAGGAGAGTCCTTGGAAATTAGTAGTTTGGTATTAGCAGTTTTTTCAATTAGATTAGCTTTAGTTCTAACAATTAGTAGAGGAAATGACAAACCTGCAGTACATAGTCCCAATTTTCCCTCCAACTTGTTAATGACGTTACAAGCAGGTGGTGTTAAATGAATATATACGTCACGACAATTTTGCCTTATTGTTGGCTCCTAAACCCAAGATCGCGGGTTTGAACCCGGCCAGGACCGATGGATTTTTTCGGGCGTAAAAATCCTAAGTATGGCTTCCTTCGGAAGGGAAGTAAAGCCGTGGGTCCCGTGTCGTACATTTACGGCACGGAAAAGAACCTCAAGCCTGAAAGAGAGGACTCTGAGCAAAATTAGTCGGCCGTTTCACGCACTGAGTTGAATGGGACGCTGATGACCTGAGATGTTAAAGAGCGTCCATAAATAAATCAATCAAAAAATCTTATTGTTGGCATAGCATTATTCCTTTATTTTGGTTTTTCTATCAGGATTGTGTATATTAACTCTAGCCAAATATTTATTTATAAAGTAAATTACAAAAGTGAGAAAATTTACCTAACACATTAAAATTTAAATATTTAACCTTTAACTATTACAATAGCTGTTAATGTTACCAGTGTTAGAAGTGACTTTTATTTTGTAACTAGGATGTTTTCCAATCGAGGCTGAAATATACAATACACTATTTTTATTCAGTATTTAATATTTATAAATAAATTAGTAACTTTAAATTATATATTTTGCACTTATTTCTAAACGTTCGTTGTTTTAAAGAAAACTTTTACCCATTTCTCACTAAGAGGAGCATGAAAGAAGCGTTACTTACATCTCTCGAAAATGCTACCAATACCCCAGTGAATTTTAAACTTATTTTGACTGGTTAACATTACGAATTGTTGTATTTATTGTTAGATACATATATCACAAATATGCTGTCTAAAAGGAGATTTTGCCGCAATGAAAGAAACTGTTGTGTGCAATAGGGCATACTTAATGATGGAATCAGCTGTTATTGATTTTCTTCTAGTTTGCTATGCTTCCAGTGTTGTCAATGGGCTAATTATACAAATAAACCTTAGAAATCAGTTTAATAGTTATTATGTAATTGTGTGATATCATTAATTGCGCAATGACATGATTTCGAAATAGCTCCGAGGAAATTACAAATTAAAATATGTAACATATTTGTATCCCATTTAATGCATTAATAATAATCATATTCCGAATTAAAATAAAGTTGCTAACACTGGAACTTTATAAAAATGTTACAGCACTGAGTGTTACAAAATGCTAAAAGCCTTGTGTTAAAATAACCACTATTCACATAAGCTTTTAAAACCGAAATTACCAAAGAACATAAATTAAATATTTAACATTTTCAATACAAAAATAATTTAACACATACGTTAATTGTGTTTCTCATTATTTCAAACTAAATTTTTGTCAATATTATATTAGAATATTTAATACTAATTTCTTTCACTTCACTCCACTGATTGTTTTCAAGATGCACCAGCACACACACACACACACACACGCGCGCGCGCACAGCATTAGCATGTTTTTTAACACACATTAATTTTGCAGTTTTCAAATAATTTATTAGCTTTTGCGACAGATTTCTACCTAAGAGCTTTTACGGTGACAATGCGACATCTTCTCTTCATGGGAAGTTCTTCCTAAATTTTGATGGTCTGAATTTGAAGTTCTTTCCTAAGTAAATATTACATTGCTCTCACTGTGGGTAATTGCTGTTCTCGGAAAACCTTGGAAACGATTTTCTACAATGAGTGTAAAAGAAGCTTGTCTAGTTCCTGTAGATATATGTTTCTAATGTTATATTTAACTTGTTTGTATCTGAGCACGTTCTGAAGAAAAAGAGCACATAAGTTGATAGCACACATATCGATGTGTTTGTAAAAATTGTCCACTTCCTTATTCCTCTTTTTATATTCTATGATTGCACCATATGGTCTATAGAGTCTGATACGATTTTGCCAACTCGAGGAATGTTTTTGCTTAAGTTCCCCTACTCTGTGAAGAGCGTAAGCCAAATATGTAAAATGAAAACGAAGTGAAAGAAAAACGTAACTCTACTGGCAAGGTGTGTCAACGATCATTGACTTCTAGAAAGAAGCACTAAAGTAAAAATGAACAACAGTATTTTGAAAGACGTGAACGACTAAAATACAATGAAAATTGCCACATTTCTTAAAGGGACAAGTAAAGGGTACAGAAGAAAAAAATTAAAAAATTAATAAATTAAATAATATTAGTTCTATTTATTTTGTAAAAATATACTATGCATATTTTGCATTTTTTGCGATGTTTCAGAAAAAGGCATTTAATCACTTTTTAATTATATTTTATTTTAGTTGCGACGAATGTGAAAGTTCATTTAAAGGACAAAAAGTTCGATTTACATGCTATCAAAACTAATATTAGTCATATTCAAATTAAATAATTCATTAACAAGAATTGCAGCTTAAACTAATGCAGGTTTTACTCATAATAATACATTAACAACTACTGAGCCTTAGAAGTCTGCAGTGTAACGTGTCGATTTGTTTAAAAACGTATAGCTGTGTATCAGTCATTACGCTGCTGGCAGCCAAAGAATCGAGAGCGTTTAAGGAGTTTAAACAATTTATTTATTCGTTCTTTATTTCTTAATTAAGACACCCTAATATATTCTCGAATCTGTGAGAACAGGAAATATTCAACGTTCCTGGTCTATCTTTGATGCACGGAAGTAACAGTGGGAACACTGGAGATTTTTCGGGTATCTCTTGGCAGTGTTACTGTTTAGACGTAAGCGCAAACTGGGAACTCGGTGGGAATGGGGCGAGGTCATTAAGGTTAATCCCGCTCTTTTTTTTTTTTTTTTTTTTTTCCAGTACAGCACCTCTAAAAGACAGCAGTAACAATCAAATAGCTGAATGTTATAATGCTTTGGAAAAGGGGCGGGGGAAACACGCTTAATTAGATGCTGTCCATTTTCAGTGTCTTTTTCTGACCAGTCTGACCATATATACGTATGTGTAATGTTCTGTTACTTATTTAATTTTGTATCTATTTTACCTACTCTTTTATTCTGTTGAGGAGAAAAAGGCATGACTTTAAGCGGCCGAAAATAAATGATTGCATCAACAAATCTATGCGTATACACTTCGAAGATAAGCGGCGTATACAGTGAAATTGTGGTAGGCATGGATGCTAATGTTGATTAGATTAACACAGTCATTTTTAAAAACAATAGTCATATATTATTATCGTAATGGTTAAACTGTTTCGCTTATGATTTTTTTCTTCTTGTTTATGAGTATTTTTGATGTCCACTATTTAATTTCGCTAAATAGTATGGCTTCCATTTTTTGGTCATTCTATAACATTCCCTCCTAAACAATTATGGATATAAACAATAGACACATACATTTGCAATGTATAAAAATATGCTACACAATAGAATAAGGTGACAGACTATGATGCTTGAACATGTGGATATTGAAGATTTAATCGATCAAAGTACTCACTTTCTACAGAGAATTATTTCTGGCATGCATCCTCAGTTGAACGCAATCATGACGGATCCGTCGATGAACATGTTTTTCTAGCATTTCTACTCGCATAACTATCTGATAAGTGATAGCTTGCTCACAATAATCAATTTATTTCCTAGTGAGTACCAGCTTTTGTTACAGTTTTTCGAGTGGCGCCCGTCTGTAGTCGCACATGTCGTATATCTTTAAGGAAATTTGCATTCACATGAAACAGCTGTGCTTTCGTAATCTTTCCAATTTATATCGTGATATTTTGGCTAAGTTCCTCTACAGTACAGGGTTATTCCTGTAGACTTTGTTTTCCTCTGCTTTGGTGGTAACATTTCAATACAATAGTACAATTTACTTCACTGGAACAATGTAATTAATAACACTGCTCAACAATAACTTATAACCCAGCAACATGAGTTACACTAATCTCTTAATAGCAAACCGAGTTATAACTCAAAGACGGAAATAATGCCTCGTAACAGCAAACAGCAAACTGCAGTGTGCAGCCATCAGCGTTGAAGTTGTCTGCTATTATGACAAGCGATTGGCGTGACCTTGGCTCCTTCTCAGCTGTGGACGAAAACTAAAAATAACTCTCGGTAGAACACTCAACTCGTAATCAAATATGAATTCGCGATTGATTTAATAAATTGGAAGATTTTTTACAAAACATTGGATTTATCGAAAAGTACGTTTTTTTTTTGGATCCCCGTAGCTTTAAAAAAATTAAAACAATGAGATAAACATGCAAGAGTAGAAAGTATGCTTTTACAGTTATGTATAAAATTAAGAAATATTTAATGTTTTGGAATTTAATAGTCATTTTAGCCATGAAATGTAACTTAACTCTCTAGCGTAACTACGTATTTTGTTTATAATTTGCTATCCGTTCATGAAATGTTTGGAATTTTTAAAAACTTATTCCCTTTTCAATAAAATCCGCTTTTACCTCGGAACAATACTCACTATCCAATTTAATTCATAACCCCTCTGCTAAATTTTATTCAAAGCGCTGTTTAGTCCATTAAACAAGTTTGTTTTTACTGCCCATAATGTTCGTTAAAGTGACAAACCTAGGTTCCGTCTCCAAAAGTAGCGAAACATTCTCAAAATACTGGACAGTTCTTTCATAGCTTTCCATTTCTTATATGAACTCAGTGCTTTAGAAGCCAATCCTAAATATTTAAGCATTGCCAACACATTGACCATAGGCTCATTAATTAATGTTAATGTTTTCTCACTTCTCTTTAATGTTGTTCTTTTCTCTTGCGCTGTATATTTTTAAGTATATCAAAATAGACACCATTTTGCCAATTACATTTTAAAATCTTTCATGTTTGCTTAAACTAAGAAATGCTTTAATATAACTAAGGGTAAGGTTCGCACTAACTTGTAGTTAGAACAGAAGCCGTCTGTAAGCAAAATCTGCTGCCATTCTCATCAGATAAACGACTCGTATGCTAATTTCATCCCTTTTTATTTGAAAAGATAAATGGACTTTTTATAAGCAATAAGCATAGGGCTTTAGTGACCATTTATAATTCCACATAAAGCGGCAGAATTTTCAGTACCTACACTATAAATGCAGATAATACTGAAAGATTTTTGATTTTGAGAACTTCGCGTGTTTTAGTTCTGCATGCCTCCAGGAAGGAATTGCTCGTAGCTTTATGAAACTCCTTTCTTACGATGACAGACTATACTCATGATGACTGATAGATCCCAGCAGACGAAATAGCTGGTTTATGTATTGAAACAGAGGCCCAACTACTTTGGAGTGCTTCACTCATATCCTCAGACTAACTACAGTTTTAAAGGTTCTCTCTCTACCGCGTAATGAAAACCAGTTCTGCTCCAGATGCTATGACGGCTGTTGCTGAGCGTGTAATTTGTCTTTGCAAAAGAGTTTTGGCTTGCCTCAAAGAACGTTCAGAAAGCTTGAACAGGCCACTCGATAACGTCAGAAAGGTATGGGACCAGAAAAAAAGAAGAAGATTGACGTCTGTAAGAGTTGATAACGAACAGCTGTTTTACTTGCAGGTTGACATACAACGGGTGTTCAATAATTTTTCTGCGCTAGACTGAACGAAAAGAATTAAAAATATATATATTCCATATGATCCCTTCAAAATTCAATGCACTGAATGAATTTAAGCCTTTGGCCTACCATTTGCACTGACACAATGTCGTGAAGACATTGGGCGTGCCCAAATTTTCATGAATTATTTTCCAAACTGTACCTAATTAAATTTCTTCTTCTATTCTGAAAAGTTTAATACGTCTGTTTGTCAAATTTCTTGCGCTTTCTCTGCAAGTTGCTACCAGTCTCAATGGATTCTCTTAAATTGCTTGCTCCAAAATTTGAATTTATCGCAATATGGTGCTGCAGTATGCGTTCATGGATATCCTTCAGTAAATTTTCTATTGTGACACATTTTTCACCAAACGATGCCCTAAATTGCAATGCGCTGCCCATGTCACTATGTGCACAGATTTTATTCAATGTTTCAATGTTTCTCTTTCATATTTGGTTACATAAATTATTCAGCACCCTTGATATAAAATTATAAAAATGGCGTATGGGTAAATGTATAACCTTACATTACAAACATTGAGGAAATTTAGCTAAGTGAAAATTATTATTATTATTATTATTATTATTATTATTATTATTATTATTATTATTATTATTATTATTATTATTATTAATTTAATTATTGTTATCATTATTATTGTTATCATTGGTGCAAAATCTGTGTAGTCCATGGCTATACTTCTTAGTTCAATTGCACATTTTTAAAAACTACATCAATCTGATATATGTAAATATTATTGAAAATATTTTGTAACTTCAGAAGAATCAATGCTGAAAGGTGGTGATTAGTTAAACTGCAGAAAAAAGCGACCAGAATGTTCACTACTTATGTCAGGTAAGGGTGACTGAGAATGTAATGAAAGCTTGATATAACAAGAAATAAGAGGCTGTGTTGTAAAACTGCTACACTAACTAAATTCCATTAACATTGTACATCGGTCTAAATGCACATGTATGAGTTCCCTTAGAGTGCTAACAATAGGCAGGGAACATAAAGTGGATATATATCAAACAGTACTTACGCCCATTTTTTGCTGTTGAGAGGTCACAGGAAGTGGACACTGATGATACATAAGATGAAATGTGATATTGGGAAAGTTATTTATTTATTTATTTATTATTATTATTATTATTATTATTTTTTTTTTTTTTAGGAAAGAAGCGTTCCAGGCTCAAATACTCTCCAGCATTTGCCATTTATGAGGACCGAGAAAATGTGGAAAAACCTCAAATCAAAGAGGACGCTCCTGGCGGGAATCGAACCCCAGATCACGAGTCCGCCATCCATGTCAGTAGAGTGGATATCTAAAACTCATTTGGTAGTACCGAAGACAAAAATGACATACTTTTTGATATTATGTCTTCTTCCCATTGCGGCCTGTTCCAGGCAAAGTTCATTGCTGTATTTGACCACCGGAACTTTTTGTCCATCTTACTCTTATTTTCTCTCCTCGTCTTCAGGTTTAAGTTGTTTTATCTCTTACTGTTAATGTCTTCGTTTAGAAGTATGTTTTAGTATCGCTTTCCAAAACCGTGATATGTAACCCTGATCTCTTTTGACCTAATTGATATTTGATGCATTATTTTTTATTACTTTCCACATCTTCATTTATATCCGCTATGTATATTTTACATCCGAATAATTAATATGAAAAGTATTTACTTTATTTTTCATTAATTACTACTATTTTTATGCTGTTCAGTTTACCAATCCTACAAGCCACGAACTTTATCTTTTTATGTAACCATAAATTGTTTAAATTTCTGATTGGTAGTTACTTTTCATTTTCGGCTAATAAAATTCGATCATTCGCAAAGCACATAAACATTTATCGTATTTATTTTGCTGATCCATATTCCTTGTGAATGGCTTGTTTTCCAAATCTATGATCATCTGGTTTATATATGTGTAAATCAAACATGAGTGAATTTATTTTTATTTTATTTATTTATTTGCCGTCTCTTTTGAACATCTCAGGTCACCAACTTCCCATTCAATTAATGGCATGAAACAGCCGATAAATTTTGTTCAGAGGCCACTTCTTTCATGTTTGAGATTCTTTTACGTGCCGTAAATTTAAGACACGGGTACAATAGCTTTACTTCCCTTCCGATGGAAGCCATACTTAGAATTTTTGGCCCGAAAATATCCACCGATCCTGGCCGGGATTGAACCCGCGACTTTGAGTCTAAAGGCTAGTATGCTTACTACTAGACCGCCAGTATTGACAACACATTAGTGAAGAATTTTCTCATTCTTGCTTATTAATTTCTGTTGCTACGTTATCTTTTCCTTTACCAATTGGCATTATTATTATTTTATTTCATAAAGATTTGGTAAATTAAATAAAGTAGCAATTTTAGTGTTCTAATACTTTCCACAGTGTTCTGGATAAACACTGCCATAGGGTTTCTCATAATAAAAATAAGAATAAGAAAAATAAAAAGAAAGAAAGAAAAAGAAAAAAGAAAAAAAGACAAGCTTGTAAATTATGTTCTCAATTTTTTCCTAAGATTTGTTTAATTGCAAAATATGCATAAATAATAGATCCACCTGTCCTGAAAGTCCTTTGTTCCTCTCCTAATACGGTGTCATCAGATTAAACGGCCTCGCTGTCGCGCCACACAGTTCCACGGTCATAAACAGCACGTACGGCCACTAACGGGTGGCGATAAGTTCGGTATACCATTTGGATACAAGGCAGTAGATAAGTGTTTGTGGTGTTGTCCAGTAGAGAGCATAACTCATGCTGCAATTTACAGGATGTTGCTAAACAAGGTTACTGAAAGTAGCCTGAACGAAAAACCAAAGCTTACACAACTACATATTCTAAAGGACGTTCGTCATTGCCCACTTTGGCAATAATTCGTGCAATTATTATCAGCAGTATACCTGGGGTTATAGCAGTTATCATCGACTCGATGTTTCCAGGCAGTTCATCAAGCGTATGTGGTACCGAGGTGAAACGCAGTTATCAAAGCGCCACAAATCGGTCTGGACTGCCAGAGAATAGGGAAAGGAACATCTCTTGGACACTACCCTGTTCGGAAAGAGATAATAAAGGAACGCCAGATCACCATGGCCGATATGTGGAGTAGCTCCACCCTGCTGTAAGACTTTCTGCTTGAAATCCAAATCATTGATCCCATATAAGGTGTGTAAATCAGCATGGAAACGGATAAGGATCTACTCCCGGTACCTTTCAGCGTTGACATTGATGGTTGCATCATTATTATCTTGAATGAAGTACGAACCGATGACACCCTGACTGGATACCGCCACCTACAAGGCGACCTTTTCAGATTGTAGATGTCTCTGCACATATTAATCAGGACTCTCTCGCCCAAGGAACCTGTTTGTTTTACATGCCCACCCAGGAGCACATGACTCTTCTATCACCAGCTGTCGATGTTGTGTGGATCTGCAAAGAGACAGATCGGTAAACAGGCACAGTACTGCATGCAGGTACGAAAATCAGGAGGGGTAAACTGATGTGGCATCTGTTTCCGCTATGAGCGGGCATCAATTTCTTTAACCATGCTCCACACACCGGTGCGATGGTTTCCAGCTGCAATTTATTGAAAATGTGCCTTAACAAGTGGGACATTGTCATTGCTACTGGTGCTGGAGGCACTACCGGAACATTTCCACCCGAGGTAGGATAGTTTTATTTGGTGTTGCAGGTTTCTGGAAAAGGCTCTGAAATCCGGATGCATGGGAAGGCCCCACCATTCTTTCCTGCCTCATAACTACGGAAATAATGTTCCATGCCTCGTGCACATTCTTAAATGGCGTGCTGTGGCATATCGGCTGACACTCAACATCTACTAAAACATAAACATGAGATACACACAAATACATTGCTCATATATTATGTTCAGTTACTATTTTTTGCAACATCCTATATTACAGATAAATGAGTTTTCGTTGTTGCTTCTTTATAAAACACCAATCATCTCCTCTCTGACGTAGAACATTTCGGAAGCACTTCCCTGAACTTCATCGGACTGTAATTTACAGTCGGACTTCTTTGGATGTGATAGCTGACGTCTTGGTTACAGAGTAATTAGTGCAGGGTTGTGGCTCCCTCGACCTCCAGACCTAACCACTTGCGTTTATTATTTGTGAGGTACTAATAAAAGCAAAAGTTTATAAATCAAACCCGCGAACATTAGCTGAACTGCAAGATAACTTACAGGAAGACAGCCAACATTTCACAAGGAGATTTACAACCCGTAAATGAAAAGCTGTTGAAACATTTCTTCGTAATTGCAGCATATAATTTGTATACTGTCATTAGAAGTCATTGCTTTCAAGTATACACATTCATATCCATCCAGTATAATCCAGAAGCCCAAATTTCATTTATTAGTTTCAGAGCCCCGATTTTTAATTTTCTTCTTCCGGTTTTTCATAGCTCCATATTGTTATTGTCTATTCTCGGTTCTTTTCTATTTTTTACTTCCGTAAATACTACGCCTCTTCTGTTATTTAATTCCATTCTCGCAGATTATATTTTGCCTTTGTATACTAATATTGACATTGCTTCAATTCTCTTTGAGTAGTGTCTAAGTGCACGATATAGCTTCAATCTGTGTGTTCAAGGGTTCATGAGTTGTTGGCTGCTAAGTAAGGCGTGCTTAGCTGAATGATGGGGCGATAATGGCCTGTGATTATTCATCTGTAGGGTACTTAGGCATGCTGTGACACAAACCTCAGTAACACTAGCACCGGAAACGGTTTACGACAAGAACCGTTGTACGGAACAGTTTAGCAATGGAATGCTTACTGAAATTACGTTTATGATCTGAAGATAGTCCGCTGCTGCTCTCAATTATTTTCCATTTTGAAGAAAGGAACTGCAATTTTTGTTTGACCTACTACTTGAATCATAGATGCAACTCGAGCTTTTGTTGCGAATCGGCGTTTTACTATGTACATACACGCGGCCGATTTATGATTCAGAAAATTTGCAATAAGTCACATCGCATGGACCTGATCTATGAGAGAAGATTTTAATTTAGTTTTTGCAAAAATGTATGCATATGTCCACATGTGTCAGATTTGCTATGTTTAATTTTCCTTTTATACGTTTTAGTGATGTTTATGGATATTTGTATGTTTAAAACATAAACCTATTTATTATGAATATAACTTTTTTTTATAAATAATTTAAGTCTTATGCTTATAAAATGCATTTCCACTTTGTGATAAATTTTTGATTGGAGATGAACGACGTCCCGTTAACATTTTTATTAAGAGATCAAAGATATGATAATGTTGGAATGAGAGATTCTGACTGCACAGAACAGGAGTCAAGAATTGCCCGGCGTAAAGTAGCAGGATTTTTGCTGCTGCACTTGTACAATAACACATTTTCTGTCTTTAGCTTCTGTCTTGTGGAGCTATATACCGTTTTGCTGACTTTTGGGAACACCGCCTTAAGCACTTAACATCAAGAGGTACACTCAAACCCAAATGAAACAGGCTATGAGCCACCGTCCAGCAGGCAGGCAAGGTTCAGGGACAGGCATAAGGGGATAAAGTGGTTTATAGTTCGTGGTCCATTGCACCTATCCGAACTGTTTTCCACAGTACAGCACCAACTTAACTTCGTTCCGCTTTATTCTGCTTTTAGTACTTAGAACTTCCAATGTCTGGTGACTCCTTTTAGTTTTACCTTTTAGTAATTATACAATGCTTTAAGCACTCTTATGTTGTAGGTTTTTGTTGATGCTATCGTCAAGTGATTTGAGATTTATAGTGAAAAATAAAACCCACCTCTGAGATATTAATGACAAAAACAGGACACACTTTCGCTGTAATAACATTTACAGCTACTATCGAAGTCTGACACTATCTATCTAGCATGCAGATTCTATAGAAAGACTTAATATTTACTACAAATTGTAATAAACATGCTGCTGCGAAGTCAAGCCGTTGTGTCACTGTGTGATTCGGTTCAGCTGATGACCGCAAAAGGCGTAGATTCCACTGCGTGTATTACGTCAATATTACGTTTTCCTTTCACCATTCTAATGAGAATACAAAGAGAAAATTCTGTTGTCAAATCACACTGGGACCGCAAAGTATAGGAGCATACACCTTTTATAGCGGTTAATTAAACAGTACTCATAAACTAGAAGCCCAATGGAGGTGTGACAGAACAATACTGAATCTGCCAATAATGTCATCTCAGCTTACGGCGCTGAATTAAAAGCTGGTCATTGGGCATTGTGAGCTGAAAAATGCAGGATAAAGAAGGTATAATCTAAAGACACAAGAGATCATATCGAGTACACTACAGCTGTCGAAAACAGTGCTACAAATTTTGTTTACCTTTTCAGCACAAAATGTGGTTTTGCCATTCAATACTTCTTTTAGCACGTAGCCCATTTTCTTTTGTGCATTTAAGAACTATCTTACCGCCACGGGTGGCAAAGGTGTTAAGGCGCGGACTCGTGAGCGGGAGGTCTGGGGTTCGAATCCCGCCAGGACTGTCCAGCCTGGCTAACGTTTTTTCCCGATTTTCCTCAGTCCTCATAAATGGCAAAGGCCTGGAACGTTAAAAAATCGTTTCCCAATATATCAATTCCTTTCATGTATCATCAATGTCCACCGCCTGTGGTGCCTTAGTAGTAAAAACGGGCGTTAAACCCCTTTAAAAAACAGAACTATCATTATTCGTGAATTTGTTATAGCCTTTATGGCCATGAACAATCTCTCACTAGAACACTTTGGAGCGTGTGTTTGTAGGGGGGAGGGAGTTCAAAAAATAGATATTATAAATAAAAAAAATAAAACGAGATTCATTTATAAGTTATGATATCTGGTATCTTGACTAAAGTCCTTTTAAAATTCTACGAGGAAACGGAGCTTGCTGTTGACAAAGGGGAATTGACTGGCGACTTCTTTTAGCTAGACCAAAATAGTGTTAAAAATGTAGTTTAAATGAAAACTTGAAAATACAGGCAGTAAATTCCAATGAACATTGATCCGCGTGACTGCTATTTGCCTGTTGAGTCGACCTTCAATTCAAGTGCATAGATCTCCCAAGCGATTACAGTTGCATAAGCACCTATATTATCATTGAATGTGTTGGAAATAATGTCCTTGTGTTACCACATATCTCTCAAACTTTTTAAGAAAGTTTACATTCACATGCATTAGTTCTTCTTGTGAATTTTCTGCAATTTATCCTCTTATGTTATAGGGGATCTCGCTGACCATAATGACCTATTCTCAGTACACCATAACCAGAGATAAGATGTAGTAGTGTAGTAGAGTCATGGATTGTTTACATTTCATGTCCAATAATCTTTCGAAGAGTGGCGTGATTCCATATTTTCCTTATCTCTTTGCATACTCACTATTTTCATAACATATAAGCCCTAAAATTATGACAGCGTTCCCTAAGCAAAGCACTTAAATTTCTTGGTCATGCAATGATCTTTCTGTTCGACCTAATAATTAAACTTCTCTATTTAGTATTCATTTTCATCCAACATCGAAGTCACAACCCTTCTTCTTGATAAGAACTCTCAAAAATTATGCTGTTATCCTTAAGGCAATTTAATCTTATAATCATTATGGCAGAAATTAGTGCATTTTGGCTCCATAAATATACTATTACTTTTTAAGATTGGGGTTTTCTGCACTCCAGAAACACCTGTTGTTCCAATGGAATCATGCTCCGTCCTTGAAAAAAATTTAAATGTGGTCCTACACTGCTATCCTTACCATTATCCAAAACTCAGTTGCAGAAATTTATTCTCCTTAAAACCTTAATGACAGTTACTTTGCACGGTTTTAATTTTAAATGTTTGGTGGCATTCCAGCTGAGGAGTGCGAAATTCCTGTTCCCTTTGCAAGCCTTCGCGGAGATTTTTTCCCCTCCAAATTGCGTTAAGTTCTCCTCGATTTATTTTCGGTTTTTTACCGAGCACATATCCCGTTTCTCTAAATCTGTTGCAGCAGTTTTTATGACAGGGTGATAATGGAGGAATTATATGTAAGGATAGAGGGAGATTAATTGAGTGATGAAATATTATAATTAATTGTTGATTGTGGTTTCTCAGGGGTAATGCTTTTCTTCTTCTCCTCTCGAATGATTTTCCATTGACTTGCAATTGCTCGGACTAGCTCTAGTTTTCTTTGCTGGGCATTTTGTGATCCGGAGACCACAGGGGAAGAGTAAAGGAGATTAACCAGGGGATTAACAAGCTTTATTATATTAACAGACGAAACACAATTTATTGTTCAGAGTCTGTTCCACTTTAAGAGGCACCGTTACTCCTTGGAGAATTAAACTGCTAGATGTGCCACTTTTGCATAACTATGAGCTTCCTAATTATTTCATCAGCACTATTTAACATTCTACGAATCTTCCTACTCAAAGCTGGTTTCTGAAAAAAAGTTTAAGGTTCACTATGGACTGGTACCGACATAACTGAATTCCTCGCACTGATACAATAATACACCTCGGCACTCCGATAAACTAAATAAAACTGCTACAACTAACGCAACTGACCACTAACACTGATACTGCATCAACTGAGTGCTTGGACTGACACTCAACTCGAACTATCAACCCCCAAGATCTGAAGAATACTCTTGAACTGATGTTGGGCCGCAAAATTCCAAGCTTAAATAAAAATGGCAGTCCGTCAGTCCCCCGAAGATATCTATTCTTTCAACATATGACTTTAGAAGGATACTGGACTCGCATAATGTCCTACTGAGCTGTCTTATTGGCTATTATGCCCACGTGACATTCTGAAGATTGATATCAACTAACACCATTACCTATTTCCTTTCCAAAGGTTATCGGCCTTTCTGTTCATCTCCGTAGCTGGCACGCACGTGTTTTATTACGCCTATACTGCTTTACAATTCTCCAAGTAATAGCGGCCCGTTTTGCTTTTGCGGTCATCTATACAAAATACTGTTACAATTGGCAACATGCATCTTCGTCCTCATCGCCAGGTCAAGATTTTAACAGTTAATGTGCTGTTAAAAGAAGAAAGTAACAAGAAAATAACGCCATACACAACACTTCAATAATGTACAGAAAATGGAAATGACACTACAACCATGATTAAAATAGGAAAGTTACATAAAATTAATTAACGTGTTGATTATAATTTATATGGAGGTGGCAATTTATAAATTCCACGTCACTGTTCATAAGGTTTATGAACAGTACATCTGTGTAGTGCAGGAATGAACACCGGAGAATTTTCTTGCAGATCGCCGTCTCACTTTTCTGCATGAGTTTTGCACTTGTGAATCATACATGAACGTTTTGTGTTTTAAAGTGTACTGACTATTTGACATTATAACAGCATAAACGCGTAAATGGAGCAAAAAACACTTCATTTCATCAACTTAAAAATGTCGAAAGACAACGCATCATATTTTAAACAACGTTTGCCAAACTGTGATCCATAGGCCCTCGCAGGTTCACTAAGCATTAGAGTTCTGTTAACAGCGTTTATTCTTGAATGTATAGATACAAAACATGAATTACGAGAAAACGAAAGATAGTACAAATTTACAAGGTATAAAGTAAACTAAAATATTTCTTTTCCGGAGGGAGCTTTGAAATAAGTATTCGTTTCTGCATTCGTTTATCTATTAAAAAGTATAAAAACCGTATGAAAAACGTAGAAATAGAACTCGGATTACAAATTTTCCCTTTTAACCTCAATATATCACAGTTTGTTAACTCAGCATCATCCCTCTCATTCAGAAATTAAAATTAACGAAAATATTCCATTATATATTGTTAGTTATGATTACTATTAAGGATTTAAGTTTTATATATTTTCATATAATGTTATGATTATTACTATTGTGTAACTAAATTGAAAAGCAAATATTGAAAAAAAGGTTTTATTTGTTTGTTTATGTCTTTAAATTTTGTAGATTGGTAATATAAACGACTTGAAAAATATATAGGATTCAATTTAAGATTTTAAACTTTAAATTAAATCTTTGGTGATCTTTAAAGTGGGTCAAAGAAATTTTGAGAACACCATCTTCCTCAAGCTTAGCAGTAAAGTTCGCTGAAACTGGTAATATTCGAAGTGCTTTCAAACGCACCGCCTTTTTTATTCATGGCTATTCAGAGTGCTTTAGAACCTTAACAAAGCATTATTAACTTTGTACTGGAAAAGTTTGGTGAAGTGATGAAACATGCCTTATAGCTTATAACAAAGCACAAAAATATTATAATAATTTATTTTATTTTCTGGTACCACAATGAATATTGCATAAAATTATTTTATGACGATTTTCAATGTTGGGCCTGTTACGGCTCTTAGATGTATTTTATTGAGTAAATGTGTAGCAATGAAAATTATTGTTTTGATTTGAGCTGGAAGTAGAATGGGAATCTGGAGTTGTATTTATTTTGTAAACAGAACATAATCTGAAACTGAAACATCTGCCTCAGAAGAAGAGAACTGTGAGTAATAGGGCGAAGCTGAAACTGGCAAACCCGCCAGCAGGGTTAATTTGGGAAGACAGGCAGCAAAGGGCTGATCTAATTGCGGACGACAACCGTATTTTGTAACAAGTCCAGCAATAAATGGAACTGATTTACAAATAAATTTCACAGTAGCATAAAAATTAGTAGACTTATTTTCCAGTTCATAGTTAAAAACTGATTTGGTAAACCTGTAGTGACATATAGAACCGATATAACTTTTTGCAGAAACTAATAAGTTACCCATATAAGTACAGGGAAAAGATGTACATTTAAATCTCAGGAGATTTTAGTGAGAATTTTCTATGTACTTTGTACTATGTACTATGTACTATGTACTTTATGTACTTTAGGACTATATTTAAATCAATGGGCACGAGAACTAACTTGTCTGAAGTAAGACATAAAGTTTATGCGATCTCCTAATTTAAGTAAAATTACCCCATATAATAAATAATTTAAAGAAATGAAGTTGCTGGCAATGACAACATATAGTACGGGACAAGGCTTGATAACCTTTTTTCTTGGGACTAAGATCTCAGTTATTCAGCTTCTTATTTTTGTTACAATATGATATGATGTCCGTGAAGAATGAAATTATTCAGAGTTCGTACAGAAGAACAACGTTGTCTTTTCTCTTTAATCTCTTTCAGTACACGTCTAGTGCTAACAGAAATCAGATATGGAAGTACTTGATTATTTTATTCGTTATTTATTATTTAAGGCACCCTCAGATATTCTTAATAATATGAGAAACAGCATAGTATTTATAGTTTCTGCTCAATCTTTGATTTAAGGGAGTAAAATTGACAAAGCTGGAGCATTTCCAGATATCTTGGCAGTGACAAAAAACGATAACACTAGACACTCAGAGCTCCGTGGGATGGTGCGAGGTTTTTAAGGTTTCGCCTGCATTTTACCATCTCAATACAAAATGGTGGCTGAAACCTAAATAAGAAATTACACAACTTAGTAACCAAAGTTTGCAATTAAAAAATCACAAAATAAATGGAATGAGAGAACTATTTGCTCAATATATTAAAGAAGTGACAAGCTCCAACGTGCAAATTATAAACTAATAATCTCGCTGAATATAGGGTTCAAGTATTTACTTTTGTGTTGAACAATATTTTAGCAGAAATTGTTGAAAAGAAATGAAATTGTCAGTCAGGTTTTTAGGCCAAATGGTTGAATAATTAAAATAACTTTATAGTGAGATACAATTTGAAAAAAATGTTATGAGAACAATACTACTGTATTTAATATCGTTGTAACTTACACACATATGATAAAGTTAATGGAATTAAGGTGTTTAGATTTCCTGAAGAATCGGTTAGATTAATATCATTATAGCTAGATTTAAAGTAAATTATGACTTGAGTGAAGCTTTCAAAGTTGAATCTGAAGTGAAGCAGGTAACTCCCTATCTGCAACTTTGTTCAGTATAATAATGAACTCACTCTTGAATAAATTAGGTTTGAGAAGTAATATCATGACTAGAGGCGGCACAATCACTTCAGAAACAAGGACTCACCATAAGTCTGACGCAAGTTAAAGTACATGGTATCAGAGGGAGGGGTTTAGAGTCTGCTTGTAATGCAGAAGTCTGCTGTTATTTACATCGGAACGCTAGGCACAGTTCAGGAGCAGCTACACAGCTTATGCTAAGCCACATTCGCGTTTATTGCAGGAAATGTTCCATCATTAATCATGGCACGATTAAAACATGCAAGTTACATCCTTGGGAAACAACGCCTTTACAGAAACATTCCAACAATTTCAAGAGGAACCCTGACAATATATTCTATTGATAAACACACAAAAAAAAAATCTGGAATGTATTAAATGATTACACAAACTGGAAGATTTCTGATAAATATTAAGAATATTAAGACTGTAAGATTCTTTCAATACTTTAGGTGTATAATAAATTATAACTGAATTTAAAACAAATCAAAGAAAGAACAATTCATAAAGAAGGTATATTATACAAATAATATTGTATTTAAGAGTAATTTAATTTCAATGACTACAAAATGAAGTGTGTACAGCACGATTATAGGACCAATAGAGAGGGATGGTAGTGAGACCTGTGTACTTTATAAACTCACAAGTGCAAAAATGTCTAGTGTTTAGGAGAAAAATCTTAAGACGAATATTTGGACCAAATAAAGGAGTATTTAGTGGAATGGAAAATTGAATAATAAAGTAAAAAACAGATTCAACATAAAATTCATTATGTCACAGAGACTAAAATGATTAGAACATTTTTATGGGATGTCAGATGAAAGTATAGTTTAAAAAATGTATACAATGGAAACCTCTCAAAACAAGAACCATAGTGAGACCTAAACAGACAACTGATGATATTAGGAAAACTCTTAAATTACAATTAAGGAACTGGAGGGAAAGAAATTTTTAATGGTGTTTAACGCCCGTTTTTACTACTCAGGCACCACAGGCGAAGAACATTGATCATACATGAAATGATATATTGGGGAAGGATTTTTTTTAAGGTAGGAAACATTCCAGGCCTAAGATTAGGGTGCCTTCCCGGCATTTACCATTTATGAGGACTGAGGAAAACCTGGAATAAACCTCAGTTAAGGAGGACGGTCCTGGCGGGATTCTAACCCCAGACCTGCCGCTCACGAGTCCGTTCCTTAAAGATCTCGGCCACCCGTGGCGGTGGACGGAAAGAGTAAGAGATTGAACGGCATAGAAGAAAATTGAGAATAAGTCCAAATTGCAATACCTACAGAAAAAGCATTTGGTGTAAGTGTGATAAGAGTGAACCTTTCACACTCTGCCTGTGCCGCACCCTATTTTGCTGCTTAGATGACCAGATCGTCAGGAACATTTGCTGTATAACTCACGGCTGTTAATATTGTAGCAATTCACATCACTATTCCAGCAAATGTAATCGAAGAGACTTGAGCTTTTGTAAAGAAATTTTATAATCCAAAGAAAATTGTATTTCCTTTAAAGTATGCTTCCCAGAGGGGGGGGGGGAGAGGAAGAAGCAGAGAAGTCAATAGTTGGCGCGAAGCGTTTCCGGTTTACGCCCATTATCCTGACGTATGTTGCTGAAGAGGACGTAGAAATTCCCCATGGGTGTTATTAGTCTCAAATACTTCTAAAGAAAGACAAAGCACTTGTTAGTTATGAACCAGTCATTTACCGACCATGAATTGGGCTTTTTAATTTTACACGTTTTTAAGTATATTTTTTAGTGCTGATACACCATGCAGAAGACGATGCTAAGAACTAAGCTTTTTCTATGTTCTTTATAACTTTTCAACATTTCCCATTGACTCGAGTAAGATGAATAAAATTAATTACTGCTGGCGCCAAGGAACTTGCAATCGCTTTAGTCATCCTTTCAGTGGGGGAAAAATACCACACGGAAAGTCTTTACCCCCAAGGACTAACTCGTATTGCTAGATTATGAAGTCAGAGTTACAGTCGTGGGTAGTTTACTCGTATCCTTAATACACAAAAGTATTTTATTACAGAACCCAATCCAAATTCTCTGTAAATGATGTGGTAAAGCTAACTTCTGGGTGAGCCACTATGAAGGCTGTAATTAAAACATTGAAATTTTTCCAAGGGACATTAACAAAAATGCGGACATACCAATGAAAATTACTGCCTCTCTTTGAGAGACATAACAGACCACAGTTTCAAATGGCGATAAGTGAAATATATAAATCTGATTCTTTACGATGCCTTAATGAAAATCGATGATTCTCATGACTATAAGATATTACAAACGTCTCTAGCATAACCTATGAGAAACATCTTCATCCTAGAGGTAAGAAGAATCTTTATAATTTCCGATTGAAAATTGAAAGTTTCTGTATTTCTAAATAATAAGCGTTCTTTTTAAAACAAGAACATATAGAGTGGTCGGAATCGACCGAGCAAAACGGGTAGCATGTAATAGGGAATGTGACAGGAAATAAAGTTATATAGATACGTTCAACGACTGCATTTATATTGAAGGAAATAGTGGCCGGTTAAATGGAGCAAATATGGTGAAGTAAAGAAGCATACAAGCATGTAGTTAGGCTTGTACAACACTTGTTCATTCTCTCCATTTGGCAGATGACACCTTCCCGAACATAATGTGGGTGTTCCTCACTCACCAGCGCTACAACTCCTTTCTCGGGTCCTTTGATATGCTCTCTCTCGATAGAGCAGATCTTTTAAATGTCTCCACAGGAAATAATCCAACGGGCTTAAATCCCGAGATCGTACCTGCCAGAACTGGTCAGCCTCGACCCACCCTTCCACAGGAAAATATCTTATCCTATCTCCTGTAATAAGGTGTTCCATCGTTCTGATAGATGCATAGATAAATAGATGGATGGATGGATGGAGAGATAATGTTTGTCTATCAGAAGGGGAATATCCTTCAAGAACTCGGAAAAGGAAAGCGTCCTTGAGTTTCTCAGGAAGTAATGTATGGTTCTATTTTTTCGGTACCGAAAATAGTCCCACATGGAGCCAATTCATGGCCCATTACTTATATAAGTAATATGCTATTATTGGCATTAAACATTGATACTACTGTTCTCGTGCTAATGATACGCATATACTGTCTAGCAATAACTTTGACAATCTTGTGGAAAGGGCAAAGTATGTGATTATTAATATGCGTAAGGCTAAATTTTTTTTATTAAATCCGGCAGCACAGCATCTCCTTGCGTGACACTAGTGAATATATAACAAACAAAAAATGCATTAACTCTCTTGTCCCTCATTACACGCAAATATTAATAATCACAAAGAAACAAAGTCTGGACATCAAAACATTGCCTAGGTGTGGCTGCAGGTTTAAGGAAAGCTGGTTGCAGGACGCCACCAATTGTTTACTGTAAGGTGTACTTGCAGGCTCGTACAGAAAATGAAAGACTTCTCGTGAAGGGACCTCTAACTTGATGTAAACAACACGATGTGCATAACATGTGACGTAGTTACCTTTATCTTCCATAGTCTCAGATTAGAGTCTCAAAACATTAACACTAAGTTGATAAGACACTTAAATCTGAAAGCACATATACAGTTTATTATATGAAAACTGAAATCAGTCTCTACCCTCTTAGCTCATGTTATCATAACAGTTTCGAAGCTACTGTTAATACATTATTATGAGCATTTTTCTTCAATTTCAAACACGAGTTAGAATGCAAATGCAATTTTGAACATATAAAACGCAACACAAATAATATATTGCTGACCATTAAAATTGCAACGGACATAGAGTCGCATTAAACCGACCCCACATTTTTTTCAGAGGGAACAAATATAATTAATCGACAATACGACAGCAATAACAGAAGTATGAAAATGACAGCGAAGCGAGTATGCGATCATTGGATCAGGGTAGAATGAACACACATACGTAAAGAATCCCAACCGCCCCATCAGAAAACCGATCGGGAAAACAGGCTTTTCGCATTGTTATTAAGTACATGCACAATATGCTGAAACTTTAATGGCCAGCAATGTATGTAATACAAATATATAATAGAAAATCATGTACATGTCTATTCCGAAAATTAATCATTTTAGCACTTCCGCTTATAAAAGTTTACGTTGAAAATTGACAACAGTTCATTAAAAATTTGCAAATATATAAACATTAGTGTCATCTACACGCATTCATTGCACATTTAACTTGTTTTTAAAAATAAATGTATTAGAATAAATAACGCTTTCCAATTATTCTCAAATTATCATATCCAATGATATGTAAGATTCAAGTCTGCTATTACAGACTGTCTATACAACAAGGCCTGTTGACAAATTCTCAAGTGAATAATCTATAATGCTAAAACAGCATTCAGTTATATGATAACATATTTTATATGACACTTTTTCATTGCATAGTATAGATATCTGATGACTGACTCTGGGACGTGGGATTGCATCGGCCGGCAATCCATCCTCAAGGCCATGGCTACAAAAATTGAAACGGGCGACAAGGTTTAACAAGACCAACTCCAATTTTCAGATCATAATGCCAGTATCAAAGTACACAAAATGGCAACGATCGAGGTTGAAGTGTGCAACTATTAATCACCCGGTTTGTTTATTTGGTTCGTTGCAGTTATGTGGTTTACTACTGTGCTTCATAGTTATAAATAAACCAACAGTAGCGTGTTAGTTCCTTTGTTTTTTCAAATTTAATATAAATTTAGTGAAATCTCAGGAGTAGCCAATGTAATAAAAGTTTTTAGTACAATATGGATCGCTCTTTTTGTGTGCATGTTAAACCTCTAATTATAGCAGTACACCGGATACCACCATATTTAGCCAGTCCTGGTTGTCTAGTGGTAAACATAATTGCCTCGTAAACGCAAGATTGCGGGTTTAATCCCTGCCAGGGTCGATGGATTTTTTTCGGGTGTAAAAATCCTAAGTATGACTTCCTTCGGAAGGTAAATAAAGACGCGGGTTCTGTGTCGTAGATTTACGGCACGAGAAAGAACCTCAAGCCTGAAAGTAGAGGCCTCTGGGCAAAATTAATTGGTTGTTTCAAGCCTTGAAATGAATAGGATGCTAATGACCTAAGATGCTAAAGAGCGTCCGTGAATAAATCAAATCAACAACAACCATCTAATTAAATTTCCTAAAGAGCTGTCTTAAAGGATAAGTGGATAAAGTGCAAATTTTGTAATTGATAAAACCGCAGTGTGTATTAAACACTTTGAATAAACATTTGTGATTAGGGAGGAGATTTTCCTTTGCAAAAATGTGAACCAATCCGTGTACCTAGAAAGAATTGAATATTAACTAATAATGCTTATCCCACAATTCTCCCCAATTTACCAAAACATGTCAGAGTGAGGCTTAGCTATGAAAAAGAACCGGAAGAAGAATGTTATAACATATTTCGACTCACTTCCAAGTGACGTTAAAAAATTCAGGTACACCTATTTATAACTACTGCAAGGATGACTATGTCTTTTTCATTAAAATAGAGAATGATGCTGTCCTATATCGATTAGGTTTAAGATGTCCAGTAATTTGGAAGTTAGTGTATCTTTTTAAAGATTTGTGCTTACCTGTGGAAAAACTCAGTTCGATCTTGGAGTGCAGTCGAAGTATGGAGTTAAAATATGACAGATGGAGCAAATTGAATAATATGGTGAGTTTCCTTATTGCTATTGCTACTGCCATCACTACTACTACTACTACTACTACTACTACTACTACTACTACTACTACTACTACTACTACTACTATTACTACTACTACTACTATTACTACTACTACTACTACTACTACTATTACTACTACTACTACTACTATTACTACTACTACTACTACTACTATTACTACTACTACTACTACTACTACTACTACTATTACTACTACTACTACTACTACTACTACTACTACTACTATTACTACTGCTATCACCACTACTACTACTAGTACTACTATCACTACTCTTCTGCTACTACTATTACTACTACTACTACTACTACTACTACTACTACTACTACTACTACTACTGATATCTCGCTCATTGAAAGAGTGACTTCATTAATAAACTTTGTCAAGGAAGGTAGGTTTACCACTGGTTCATGAGTTGCATATAGAGAAAGGTGGTAAATAAATTTTGCATTAGAACAATTGAAGCTTTCATTAGCAAATAAATTACATATTCAGCAGAGCTATGGATATGGGTTGCAACCTTTTCTTACACATATATAAGATAAATTGTATTTTGCGTTAGATACTCTTTTCCAGTTGTTTGATTAAAATTGTTTGTTCCACTTATAGAGAACATTATAATTAGATATAAATGGCTAACCATTTTTATATTTGTATGATTTTATAAAAGCCAAAAGTACAATCTGTACAGATGCATTGTGTTTAAACGATTCATTAATGATGCACTGCATTAAATTTGTAAACGATTGAAAAATGCTTGATTAAGTTATTCTTATCTCTGCATGTTGTTGAATTATAATTATTTTTTTATTATTTCATTAATTATTGCACTACAGTTAATGGTAATGAGTAGTATTTGATTTTTTTGAACATGGATGATTTTATGTAAGCCGAATTCATATTATTTTATGTTTTGTTTACATATGAGAAATATTGTTTGTAAACAATATCAGCTTCCTAAAAACCATCGAAATATTTTCTAATGATAAATGTCATCTTCTAAAAACAATACTGCGTAAAATCTTCTTGTTTGCAATTGGCAAGTAGTGTGATTTATTTATTTATTGATTTATTTTTGCATTAGGGGCCTAGGAAGTTTAATTGGTCTTGGTTTAACAATCTGCTACTTTGGCCTTGGATCTCATGCCTTTTAGTGTCGTTTGGATAGTGAAGGAAACAACACGTGTTGAGTCCTACGGACAAAGTGTGGTAGGCATATTAAATGGCAAATTCTAGGACTAAATTTTCTATTCTATAACAAACGTTTATCATGTTTGATATGTGGTAACAAATTATCTAGTCCTGTCAGATGATTTGAAAAGAAATGCCTAAGTGATTGAATCCCAAGTTTCAATGCAATTCCTAAATTAGTAATATCCACACTCCTTAGGCGAACTAAAGTATAGCATCCGTCAAGGGAGCAATTTAATTTTTAAAGAGAATTAAGAGAATAAATGGCATGCTTCAGAAGCAAATGCCAGAAACGTACGGGAAATGAAAACAGGCAGTTCAAAATTGCAATGGCCATAGAGTCGCGTTAAACCGACCCCATATTTTCTCAGAAGGAACAAATATAACTAAACTTCCTTCATTAATTTGCGTAAACATGGGTTTATTTTTTCTTCTTTTCGCCCTGCTTTAGTACAAAGTTGACATGGATTTTTGTGTTGAAAGTAGATGCTGTCATTGCGTAGGTAGAATTCTTGAAGTTTTTATTGCTTTAGACTTATCATAATGAAAGCAGTTTATTCTCAATACTGTGCACGCCGAGCGGAATCTCCGTTATACTATACTCGCACAGGAGTGCAGTGAAGAATCCCAGTGCATTATCGATGGATGGCGTTATGTTAATAACGATTCTGGATTGCTGTCCACATAGAAATGAAGCGATGCGGGTTGTAAACTACTTCCGCCCGGCGTTGCCTATCCCTGAACAGAGACTTTAAGCGTATACCTTCGCTTTGAAAGTGTGTTTTTTATAGCCGCTCTGTTTGTAAGCTCATTAAACAATAATTTTGAATTTGATACCTTGCTTATGAATGGGTGACTCTTTGACAAACTTTTGAATTTTTTGACATTCTTAAAAAATAATTTAAATAAATTCCTGCTTTTCTGAATTTAGTGATATATAGTTTTTATTTTGATAAGTAGCCTATAAATATTTTTTTATATTTAAAATTTAATTTGCATGTATTAAAAACTCCTGACAATATCCGTTTCAAAATTATACAGCTTTCGAACAGTTGAGCTAGAAGGTTCTTATCATTCGCTATAGGAAACTTTGTTTCTGCTGCTGGCTGCTCTGATACCAATAGTCTGAACAGATCCTGGCCAGGCGCAGGCATGCATTGAGGTTCCGGGTTGGAGTTATGAGTGAGTTTTAACATATTTTTCTTTAATAGCAGTTTTAACAGAACGCCATTTTTCTACATAAATGTACCTCTAGAGCAAAAAAATCATGCATTGATTATCTTGAAAATTTCATTGATGTTTCTACACACATTAATAAAGCTGTTTTAATAAAAAATTCATAACTAGGAATTATGGACGTTTGTATATACATTTTTGACAAAATTAGATTTCAGATTAAAAAATGTACTTTTTCCATTGCTTAAGTTTAGTTAATTCTGCTTCAGTACACCGATAAAACGTGTCAAATAAATTATTCATATTTGAATGTTGTATCCCTAATGGTTCTTTCATTGTAGGAATATAAACTCATCTAATTTCGTAAGGTAAGGCCTTCCAAATCCCCTTAAGTACATATGCAAAAGCTGGGGATCCACACGGTTGGCCGAGGTTATTAACACATGAAATCTTGAGCGGAAGGCCCTGGGTTTGATTCTCGCGAGGGTCGTTCTACCTGACTGAGGTTTTACCAGATTTTCCCAGAATCTCCTAATTTTAGGCATGGAACGCCTTCCTTAAAAAATTCTCTTCCTAATTTATCATTTCGTCTCATGCATCATCTGTGTCCACTGCCGTCTGTTAATCTAAAATGAAGAATTGTGCTTTATTCCCCTGCTAGTAATTGGAGAACTTAATGGCTATATTACGCAGAAAATCATAAGATTTGATGCTACTTTATTCTAACTTTTGTACATGATCTTAGAAAAGTTCCGTTTATAACTGAAGAATAAATAGCAGCTACCTCAGTTAGAATGTTATTTATATAAATTGCTCTCACATTCATTGTAATGTCCTATGTTTGAAATGCATTTATAAATTTTATGACATGGCCTAAGTAATCATGTATATTCAGTTTTATTTCTGTCAATTCGATAAGACCACTTTTTGGAAAGTAGAATTTTAGACAGTTTAAATAAATTCCGGGTTCACTATTTCTCTCTTTTACAAACTTAGAAAACTAAACAAAACTCCAGTTCGGTAATATCTCTAGGTGGGGTTTGAAACCGTCCGAGATATTTTGAAGGCAAAATATTGTCACAGCTTATGAGATCCAGGAATGGAATATAACTATAATTTATGTATTTGGTTTTATCTAACTGAAAAGTAACTACACAGTTCTTACACACTCGCTTGGCTAGGAAGGGGAGAGGAATTCTGATAAGCCAGACACTTGTAATTATTCAAAATCGCATCATAAATTTAATACATTATTCCAGGTTATCTGACAATTACACCTACCTGATGCAAATGCCTTATATGCTCTCGAACTGGTTCCTCCGAGCAGAACCGGAAGTGACATCAGTGACGTACCTGCTTGGTAATCTCCCAACTGATTAACTACTAACGTTCCCTACAGGTAGGGAGAGTCCAAACCACCAATCATGTTAAAGCATAAGACTGTTTGTTTTCAGAAGTAACTTATAATTAGCTCCACTTTTAAGTAACGCATACTTTATCCCAATAATGCTAAAGCAACAAGCTGCAACAATCTAAACAATCGTACGCCACAGTATTTTGTCACTTGGGTCATAGCAAGGGGTTCACATATGCATGATACTATATGCTCATCTTCTGGTACATAATGTTAGACAACATCCGTTTGTAAGCTCATTTATTTTATTTATTTAACTGGAAAGAGTTAAGACTATGGGACATTTCTTTCATATTACCGGGCGAAAAGAAAATACAGAAAATATACAGAGAACAAAATACATAGCAATATATGAATAAAATTCAGAAAAAAAAAGAAAAACCAAATTAAAGTATGTTCAAATCAAACTTTCGGCCCAGTGTTTAAACTAAAGCAACTGTCCTGGGTATTTTTCCTTCGCGGGTCCGTTCCACGAAGTTGCAATTGATCGAACTGTGCAGTTCTCGTCTCGTTCCCACGCTTGAAAACCGGCCTGAAGCATGAGGGAAGGTCAGTACGAGCTTTAACTCTAGAAACAAACGGACATGTTGTGTGACAGTGTATTAAGTATTTTGTACTCAGCGCAATAATCACAGTGTATTTATATGTAAATGTAACTCAGTTCAAGTATTGTAATCCCCAAAGAGTATTTATTTACGATTCGTGCTCGTGGTGTGCGGAGATTGTTACAGAACGTTTTCTCGAGAAAAAGTGTACACAGTCATTTACAGTACTCACAGAAGAAACTTTAGATAAGATTGCACATGCTCTGGAACGTTCCCTTAAAATTCACTTTCTCAGCAAACGGGAATTTACCATTCCTCGGCTTGAACGGCTTTGTTTTTACTGAAGTTAAAACCATGTATATTTATTGTAGTGCAAGAACTTAAACTGAGTCACCGATTCCGCATTTGGGACTGGGTTTTGAATACTGTGTATGACAAAAAAATTAATCTTAGTCTAATTTTCTTTATGGACGATTTATCCACCTAAGTGGGCATGTGAATTTGCAAAGCAATCGATAGTAGTATTCAGAAAAACTTAACCTGCTTCACGAAGAAACCTTGCATGATGTTAAGATAGAAGTGTGGTGCGCCATTAGCGGTGAGAGAATAAAAATCCCTGTATTTTTATAGAAACAATTAATAGTAATGGTTATGTGCAGAATATTCTGCAACTCTTTTTCAATGAATTAACGTGAGGAAACGTTGGTTCGCGACTTTTCAACAGAACTCTGCAACGACTCATATAGTTCATGTCTCCTTCCATGCAGTTCAGGATAACAACACATGCCCCCTCAGCCTGTTGATTTAATACCATGCAATTTTTATCTCTGAAGGGCATTAAAGGAAAAAGTGTACAAGAAAAATTTACACACAATATATGAGCTGAAAAATAACATTCGTGAAAGAAATTTATTCCATTCTCGGAGGGAACTGCAGGTTAATTTTATAAACGACGTCAGAAATGTATGGAAAATGAAGGGAGCAGTTCCAGCATCTTCTTGCTTGACAATGGTGAGTAAAGGACATTTTAAGTGTTAGTAATAAATTGCGTGACCATCATAGCTGCGGACTTCATGACCACCGTTCATCGCAATACCAGATTGAACCGACCTACCGGCCGTTATGATGGAGCGGTCCCGCGAAGAAAAAATCACCATTATAATAAATATGATTCGTGTGTAAAATATCGGTTTTCAGGTCTTCACCTGACCGAACTTTAAAGTTACTTTTTAGTAGAAACTCTGCATAAAGCATAACTCACTAATATACTTTGCTCCACAGAAAGGTATGAAAATGACAAAGCTCTTTGAAAATAATGCATCAGTTTGTAGATATATCTTATCTGCACTTTGTTAAGGATTGTATTATTAGAGAGATTACAACCTTTTGAGACATAAGAAAGAGAAATAGATATAAACCTTTTTAAGAACGGATGGATGAAGCGCAAGAAATTTTAGTACGCATGTCAAGGAAAGCAAGAAGGAAGGAAAAGACGCGATTGTGCCAGAAACGTTCAACTTCTATTTCTTAAGCGAGATTTCACAAAGTTTGGTGACTTATCATCCCATCCTCTTCTGCAGCTTCTATGACAGCTTCCTCACGAGGCCCGGCCCGGTCCTGTCACCAGGTAACACAACCCGACATCAAAGCTGTCTGCAGTAGTGACAGCGCCGCAAGATTCCTGTCACCCCCTTCTACTTCAAGCCAGCTGACACCGAGTCTAATTGACAGGGACAAGTCAACCAGCTGGAGATAATCCCAGGGTCGCAGCCCTAAGGGGGGACTGTCATCCTGTGAACTCTTCTGTCAATCTTGCTACTATAATCTTTCGCTCTCCCACTTTTCCCCTAGTCTTTAACATTGTAGACCCACAAAAAGACAGTCCATTTTATCCAAGGGAAAGTGATTCCCTCTAGTGGTGAAGAAAGTTATGCGTAAAGCAATATAAACTGAGTAAGTTTAGAAGCTAAAACATAGCATGCTACTTTGTTCAACGTAAGAACCAAACTTAACACAAACCACTATCTCTATGCGCTAGCCCCGCCTCACCTCTTGCACAAATTGGTTAATTAAATGTCCACTCTAATGATTTAGTACATTTATGCTCAATATACTTATATGATTTTAATTTATTTATTTGGTTTAATTACGGACGCTCTTTAATACCTCAGGTCAGCGTACCATTAAATTCAAGGCGTGAAACAGTCAATAAACTTTGCTCAGAGGCCTCCTCTTTCAGGCTCGAGATTCTTTTGCTTGCCGTAAATCTACGACAAAAGGAAGAAAGCCATACTTAGGATTTTTACGCCCAAAAAATTCATCGAGCTGGCCGGAATTGAACACGCGACCTTGGGTCTACGAGGCAAGTATGGTTACCACCACGACCAGAACCGATTATAATTATAATTATAAGATGCTGAATTGATTTTTGCAAAAGTAAACTTTTACTCATTGTGAGAAGTTCATTACTGAGGAAAAACGCCTACTGACCAGTCCGTATGCATTCGAACACAAAGGAAATTTACAAATTAGTATTGCATTGAAAAAAGTTGAATATAAAGAGGGTTAAGTGATGTATGATAATATGTAGGTCAATTTTCTCCAGGTTCATTCATTTTCTTAATTTAATACGATGCATTTATCATATATTTGAAAATACCAATTTCAAAGGACACAAACCGGAAAAAAATCTAATGCTAGACATAAAAAGCTAAAAAATTAGCTAATAGCATATAGTCTATAAGAGCACTAACTAGTCTGTGTGTGTGTGTGTGTGTGTGTGTGTGTGTGTGTGTGTGTGTGTGTGTGTGTGTGATCCGTTAGCTGTGTGCAATGATGCCGTGGTTAAGAGGGCATGTTCGCCTCCCGGCAAGAAATACTCTTTTTTTTTTTTTTTTCAAACTTTTGAACATATTATGACAAATTAGTTTCATAATATTGTCGCTCATGCACAACACTCTTTAACGTGAACATATTACATAATAGATCTTATAACATTTCCTTCAGTATTTGCTATATCTAAATGCAATATGCTGCACATGCAAGAAGGACAAGTGATGGCTTATGGGCACAAATTCAAGAAACCTGGTATGTTGTAGCCTCTCGTCCACACCACTGTAGAAATTTGACATCTATGCCTCGAAGATTAAGGGCATTATACATGCTGAGGGTTCATGCACAACATTAATTTGTGTTTATTTCTGTGTGTTTTCACTTTAGAAGACAAATGTTTCTCTTCATGTATTTATTTAGTTGTTTGTAAAGAATATGTTCGTTTTTGATTACGTTTTTTATGTGCATAGGTAATGTCATAAAACTCAAATGATATGTTAAAATATGATATGATATTAATGCAACATAATGTTCTACATATACACTTATAAAACCAATTATAAAAAATAAATAAAAAATGTGTGGAATTTTAGATCAGGAACTTATGCATTAGAGCAATGCTTTCTAAACCGCTTGACCACCGCTACTCTATCCTAACTTTCTCTTTCCAGATGCTTATGATTGTGATCATAACGTTTACAGTCAAAGCGCCCACTGCAGTGTGTCAGTCTCGGCATGCGCTTTGTGGATACAGCGCTTACGAGCATTTCCGAAGTTCTCCGATCTACACGTATGAGAATGTCACGAATGAAACTCATTAATTTCAAAAACATTGGTTTCTAAACGATTAACAGATACCAGATTCTTAAAACAGCAGTTGTACTGACATACAACTTTCAATGTAGTGCTTGCGAAAGGATCGCCTCCTTAGTTTAGGGGTTAGCGTTGCAGATAGCTGTCCGGGAGGTCCCGGGTTCGATTACCGGTACCTGCTTAGACATTTTATAATTTAAGAAGGCGTGGAACGGAATCAACCCAACGCCGTGCAGGCAAATGGGGAGCTGCATGATATGTGACGTCCTTCGATTTCGAAATCCGGATTTAAATGACTGCGGTCCTGAATGGCCCTCCTCGGGCTGTCGCGACAAGTAGGAGGGGTGTGTTGTGAATGGAAGAATCGTATGATAGAAACTAATTTGAATAATTGTGCCTTCTCTGAGATGACAGATAAGCAGTTAAGATAGAAGCTAGGGGGACTTCTGTTTTCACTGTTTCATGTTTATTACCAAATTAGTTAAAATGCTATTCTTTAAAATTAGTATAAAAATAAAATTATTAATGATTAGGGCGACCACCGCAACTAGGTAAATAGGTGCAGATGAAAGTTCAAACTCTGATTTTATATTTTATTGTTTCAAAGTGCTTTTAGCTTTCTTGATATATAATTATAAAATAATTATGCTGCAGATCTTGACCTTCATTGCCCCTGTAGAAAGCATTAACAATTATTGCGATGAATCAAACGAATCAATGGATTTGGAACCTGTAGACCTAAGGCTGCTGGGTATTTGACCTCTAAATGCTTTTCGAACAAACCTCACTCAATTAAAAGGGTAAAAAATTCGACGACGTATTTGTTACTTAACAACTGAGTAACAGCAGCAATTTCCATCATATCGAAGGGCCTATGTAATGAAAATGACATTTTCCGTAACACTTAATTCCTGACATTTCACTGTCGCTGTAATGCATAGAGACACACTGTCTAGTACATTTATTTCTGTTCGGGAACGATAACTCTTATGGATTATCTCTTTTCTCTTATATAAATTACGAGCAGTTTTGATTCGCGTGGCAAGTACCCATATTTCTTATTCATAGGTTACTAGTTACTAGTAACTAGTCAAGCAAGAAGAAACAGAAATCCGCAATGTACACCTGCACTGCATCTACCTATTATAGTCTATGCTACAAAGAAAATATTGATATAAAAATATCACCCCTCTTATAGCAGTAGTTGTTTAAACGCTTGTAGCACACACTTGTAGAACAAAAGTATTAAAAATACCTCCACTGGTACAGGTCTTTAAATCAGCAGCCAGACATATATGACCTTATGTGTGGATGTTTAAGTGCTTCCTTCAAGGCTCCTTTTCATAAGTCCATACTAGGGTATTATCTTGGAAACTCAAAAGATCCAAATTTTATAAATTCAAGGGTGGAGATCTAGTTTTGAGGACATCTAGTCGCTTTCAGCAATGAACTCTTAAAGCTCCTCAATATATATGGAATGAGGAAAACTTTTGGAAAATCAAATGTATGTTCTATAACATAGCCTAAAAGTTTTATGTAACAGTTACACAGACATTAAATGATATGCAAATCCTTCACTGAAGCAGCATGGTGACTACAGGACGGAGAAACAATCTATAAACCTCTTTGACTATTGTGGGCTATATTCTATTCCATCGCTTTGCTTATTATGTATTTCTTCATTGCTCAGGCTTTTTTAAACTATAAATAAAACCATAATAGCATGCAGTGCCGATCATCAGTGTGCCAATGAATGAGGTTATTGGCTCTCTCCATTTTGATTCTCTTGCTAAAAAACAAAGGTAGTAGGTAATAAATACTTCAGCGATATGTTCTCAGTTCCAGTTTTGAAATACAGAGAATGTATCTGAGTTTCGGGCCGGGATAGTTGCAGCTACGGACTAAGAGAAGCCAATTGTCAAGGTATATAATATATTTCCAGGTAGAAGCCTGTAGTAAGATTGAGGGAGGCTTTATCAGAAAGTGGTCGTACGTTCATATGTTACTCGGTGCTTTCACAGTGTGTAAAGGTATGCTAATTGTTCTTCGTTAGTTATACCGCCACATAAATATGGTCTTGAAAGAGGGTTTTATGTACCATACACATATAAACATTGATAATTGCAGGGAAGTGGTAATGCAGTTCGCAAGAAAATATCCTGGAAAATCGTGTTCCAGGTAGAGGAACTGTTCACTAACTTGTTAAAAATGTTACGGGAGACAGGATCTCTCAATGACAAGAACGTATTCTGAACCGCCGTGTTTTTACTGAAGAAACGTTAGACGAAATAATGGAACTTCCTGAGCTAATGCCGGCAGAGCATCAGCATTTTAACGCAGGTTATGGTTTATCATCAGTTTTAAATACAATATAATTTTATGGTTTCATAGGAATATTAACGCTAAACTAAAAAGACCAACCCTACGCGCAACGACCCTAGCTGCCTCTTTCTCGTTGTGGCGACTACATTTATCCAGTGACTAGCTGCGCTCAGGCGGTTCGCATCTCAAATAACCTCACTGTACTTGGGGTGAATTATTTAGCTGCCAGGTTGGAAATGTAAATTTCAAAATATTATGCAATGTGGAAAGTTTTAAAAAACAATAGCAAGCTGATTATGAGGTTTCCTTTCATTTGAGGGAAAAAAAAATTAGATGACATTGTGTTTAAAATATTAAAGTAAGCAATTCTTAAATTATACGGATATGCAATCAGACATACATCGTTATAATGTGAGTGATATATTCGACATTACAAGATAATGCCTTTTTTTTTTTTTTTTTTTTTTAACGTTAGTCTGCTGTCTCACAATTTTATAGCTTTTATGCGTGGATATTGTATGTATTAGTATAAATGACACTAAGTATGCATAATTTACTCACAATGTGCTCGTACTAAGTTTATATTAATTGCAGTGAAAACACATTTCATTCAGGAATGTAATTGATTACTGCTGTTCATATATTTATTTTGCAGATAGCATCATAAGCTACAATAACAAAAGAACATTCTCTAAATTTCTGAAAGAAAAGTAATTTATAGTTTAACTCAAGATCAAAGAAGAAAGGAGAAAGGAGTGTCAGCATTTTAGGCAACACAAAATTTTTAATTTATAGAGAAAATGCTCATATCTAAAAAGGCGTTATGTTAATTGCAAAATACGGAATGCAACTTTTGATATATTTTGGTACTATAGGCAATTTTAATGTCCAGAATATATATTTGTTATATTCAAAGAAAACGCGAAAAGACTGTAACGGAAATATAATACGTATATTAGTAATTATAAAATATTCTTTAAATTAATTTGAGTTAAACATTTATCTTTTATTATAATTTTGACATTTTGCATCTCTTTTTTCAAAAATTGAATTTTAAAATACGTAAAATTATTTTGATTTATACTGTGATTCGGTAGTTATTTTGAGGACTGCTATGTTTATTTACAAGTTTCCAAAGAAAAGAGACTCGAGAACTTTTAGTAGAGAGGTTTTATTGAGATTTCACATTCTATCATAGGTAGTATTGATGATTGAAATTCATATAATAGACATACTAACTGTTCATGGTTAATGGGATAATTTGGGATGAATAATGAATTCTTAACAATGTAAATCGGGATGCACAGTCTCAAAGTTAGTTTATAGCCTTCTATCCATTCATTTATTCTTCACGTTCTGGCAGTTGTGCAACAGGATGGCCCACTTGGGGGTCGACTATAATTGAACCATGCGCTGGAAATGAATGTAGTATATTGTTTCCTTTTCTCTGTCTGCTTTGGTTGTTTAACATTCGAAGATTTTAGTTGGTATCAAACAAATAATCATTTGTTGTAATTTTACAAAAAAAAAAAAAAAAAAAAAAAAAAATCACTGCTCAGTGTCATGAAGTATGGAGAGTGATATGTAAATCAGTGTATCGTTTTTTCCCTAGCAAAATGTTGTGAAATTCTAGAATAGGCGTTGGAAAGCCCGTTGGTTGTGCTTCTGACAGTCACCCACTAGGATGAGTATATTAGTAATTGCGCGTTACCGGACAATCAAGCCCCCAGTGTGTTACCTGCATTGTTGGAAGATGGGAGTAAGCAAAGCACAGTAGCTATCTTACTTCAAAATTACTGCGGTGAAAACACACATGAGTGTCATGCAGAGCTACTTGGACGACCGTTCAGTGACAAGATGAGTTCAGGGGTTCCAAATTAACAATCGTGAAATGGGTGCATTGTGTTTGCTCAGAAAGATGTGTCAGTGGCTCTCATCGAACAAGCCTAGCGAAAGACTGTACAGGTGTTATACAGGCAGGTATACTGGTGTTTTACATTTTACCACACTTCATCAAAGAGTGCGCCAGATTCCCTGCGGGATCCATCTGGAGCAATACCACCAAGAAGAGAACTACGTCTATAATTACATAATTGCAATAGACAAAATTTGGCACTCGTTTGTGAAATTGCTATGCTAAAACGGCAGTCAAATGAGTGTTGCCATGCTGGTTCACAACAACGCCACAAGGTTCGACAAAATTCCTTCTCCACGAAAAGCATGGACAATTTGATTATGACTGCCAAGGTTGTCAACCGGTTCATGGGAGCTGTACTGTGAATGCACAGTATTGCAAGTCGTTTCTACAGTATCAACTGGTTTTACTGTTTTGTGAGAAACATCCAGATTTGCTTCGAACGCCATAATGTTACGGCAGCACCTGTAAAGAATTGGATGGGGCGTGTTGCAAGACTACATATTCACCAGATCTCAGTTCATGTGAATTCAATTTTATTTCTAAATTAGCTAAGTTCTCCTTCCGAAAACTCCTTGCGAATAAAGAGGTTATTTGGCGAGAGGTGCAACACTTCAGTGCATGCAATCAGTGGCTTTCACTGGCTTCACCACACCGTGGAGGATCTTGGAGACTACTTTGGGGGATGTTACAATGTATTCATACTTATATGCACTATGAGGGTTTCCTTTTTGCACAACCTTTCAATTAATCCAGATTAATTTATTGTAACAGAAGCACAACCATGGACATTTCAAATGTATTTTCAGAAATAACAGTGTTGCTGCATGTTTAGCAGAAAAAAACTTTTGCTATGAATTTCATAAAGGCTCACGTATTTAAGAAAGATGTCTCTTAAGTGATTCACCTAATAGATAATTTGTTCAAATCTGTACGGAATCTGTATAGACAAGAACATCAACATCCCATTTGTAAACAAACAAATGATATCGTGCTCGATTATAAAAACAACATTCACAACTTATTACATTACTAAAACATGCTATTAATTTAGTTTTTCCAGATAATTCTTTAATGCTACAATTTATTTCGCATTTTTGTTTTATAACAGTGGCACGAGCTTTACTGCCGGATACCTAGGAGGTCCAAACAATGCAGTGACTTGGTAGAGGTTTCTCATTAAATCTTTTGATGAATTGCCTCACAATTCTACTTTATAGTTAATGAGCGTTTATTTTTCTGAAGAGATTTACTAGTCATTAAATATTTTATTTACTATTGTTACTGAATAAAGCTATTCATACAAAATGAAATCGATCTAAAATGTTACTTATGCACATTGTAAGAAAATGTTAGTCATTCTTCTGCATACAAAAATAGAACATTCAAGATATGTTTATTTTTTAAATGGTAGGTATTCCATTCATTATAACCATTCTCGTGATATAAATATAGCATCCCTGGATTGTTATTTGAATGCCGCAAAACTCAAAAGGGAACAATGTGTGAAGTATTGCGACGAAAACAATGGGTGAAAAAAGTTTAGAAAATTTTGAATCCAAAGTTAACATAATTTTGCACTATTCAAATAAGTATTCTAAATATTGTAGTTTAAAAAGATTGGATAGTATAAGAAAAACAGAGAATATATAAAAAAAAAAAATAAACCAATTCAGAACAGTCAAAAATTTGCATCAAGCAAACGTTCAGAGGTGAGTTAACAATAATAAGGAATCATTACAATGAAACTATCCCGCATTGAATTTACCTACTCTAAAGTAAATTATCAAGGTGGATTTTCGTTGCATCTGCATACATACTTACAAAACATTTTTCTTTGGAGCATCTGAAATATGAATCTGTCTATTATTTTCCTTATGGCAAATTTCAAAGAAATAATCTGAAAACTCTCTACATTCTTGAAATACTGTATCTTCATTTTATCACAATGAAAGACACTTTAACACACGAAGTACATAAAACATTCGCTAGTCTTCTGGGTATTGAGTGTTTCTAAATACTTCCAAGCAATCTGGTACAAACTAGTGGCATGCAGTTTTTAATTTTTCGCTGCCATTTCCGGGGCGATAATCTACAATTTTTATTCTGCCCCACGTCTAGATGTTTATCAACAAATATTTTATCAAACAGCGTCTCATCTCACCTTGCCTCTTCTGCATACTTTTCAGAGAGCTTTAAGTTTGAGCACAATTGTCCATTTATTTTTAAACTTATCCATTTTCACAATCAGTAAAAATACGAAATGCAGGTACTCCACTAAAAACTATAACCTGTCAAAAAGACAAAAGGAACTCTTGAAAATTAAAAAGAGGGAGCTCTTAATAGTTAAGGAGGATGGATGAAATATCTGAGCAAATGCTCGAAGTCTGTCGTGTATTGAATTAAAATTCAAATGTAGAAAACACAAGATAATCAAGAGCAATCAAATATCATTATGATCATTTACTGTTCTTAAATAAATATTACTTAATATATTAGACACAGAAAAAATCATTATATTGACATTCAATATTTTCTAACAGGTACTTGATGAGAGCTAGCAATTAATTTTTAAAATGTGTAGGTTAGCTCATTCGGTTATATTTAGAATTAATTTTATAGATGTATGTACATGCTTATGTAGGTAAATTATACCCAACTGAAACATGAACAATATAATTAGAATAAATCATGGTGACACCTTTATTCCATCATGTTCTTTTGTTTACTTGAAAACTATCACTTTTATTTTGTTATAGTTTTATGTATAATATGCACAGAAAGTATGGATTATCGAATTACTGACTTTATATATAGCGGTAATGAGTGTGGCTATAGGCGTTCAGTTTAGCGTTAGAGAGAGAGAGAGAGAGAGAGAGAGAGAGAGAGAGAGAGAGAGAGAGAGAGAGAGAGCGTTCAGATTCGATTAGAGTAATGCAGCATGACGGCCAGACAGCCAAACATACAACATCGACGCATTTTAACGATGGCTGTTTATCGACCAGCATTTGTTTATTCTCCTGGTGATACTGTGCATAGTTAAGTGAAATATGAATGGGTTTTAGTAATGCGTGAATCATCTTCAGTCATACAATTTAGCTATGCATGGCTCCAAAACATGACGACATCTTCTTCTGGAACTGATAAACACATCTACTCCTGTAACCGTTCAGCAGAAATACGATAAATCCCAGCAGATCTTAGCAGGTATGAGGGCTTCACGAAACAGTTTGAAAAACGCCAATGACTTAAACAATTGGCATCTATGTGCGTGTCTGTCTATTGCACTTTTTCGTTATTCTGAATTAACTGTAATGCTCATTTAAACGGCATGTAAAGTATATATACTAATAATTTGGTAACTTATTTGTGGCTTATTTCAGTGTCGCAGGCAGCTCGACAACGCATGATCCGGCCATTAGAACTTTGCACATCTGGGGCTGCAGCATAAGGACAAGATATAGCAGTGCAAATTAGTCATACTGAACAGCAATTCCGATGGTTCCTCTTTAGTAGTGAAAAACTTTTTCTTTATAACACGTTTATATGTCAATGGTCTGGTTCTCAGATTACAAATTTGCAGGCAGGATAAGCCACTTTAACTTTCATAATCAAAACGTAGAAGTATTAGAGCTTTTTATTTTTATAAAAGAATTTGTGCATATGATTTCAGTTATTTTTCCCCCTGAAGTTTGTAAGTTCCTGCATCTTAGCTCTAGAAGATATTCAGTCTCTTAGAGTTTCCGCGCAGATAATGCGAATTTACCGCAATGTCATCCGGCATTTTATTTCTGCTACCTTTACTTAATTTGGATTATTATTGTTATTGTTAATAAATAATAATAATAATAATAATAATAATTTCTATAGTCTCCATGAAATGTGTAATACTTTCTAAAAGTAAAATCTAACATCGTGTGCATGTTTTCATACAAGACGTTGTAGTATTATTTTCCATTATGTTTTCAAGAAGGATCACAAACTGTTGGCCATTACTACCTGGCTCCATGTCTAATTCTAGTCTTTAATATATTAAAACATTTATTGGATTTAAGGCATATCTTTTTTTTATAAATGAATAATGTGTTAGTTTTTGTAAGTGAAAGTTCACCTACCTTTTTGTATAGCTGCTTACACACAAATGCACATTAGCACAAGCAAAGTCTAGAACGTCACCACTGACTGTGCTGTGCCACCCCGACCTATTTTCAAACATTATTTATAAATTATTAATTTTATGGGAAATGTTATTAACATTAAATTTAGAATTTATTAATTCCTCATTAGACATTGTCATTCTTAAGCATTTAACATCAAATTAGTTACACTCAAAGCAAAAATTCAAGCTATGCGCCATCGCTCTGCAGGTAGACAAAAACTGATTAGTGACAGGCATAAGGGAAAAGGTTGATTTGTAGCTTATGAACTATTCCATCCCTCCCACCTGTTATCTACAGTCCAGTGCCAACAAATCGAACCTATACATGAACATACAAATGTCTTGAAACTAAGCGATAGAAAAACTTTTTGTCTTTTTATTCCATTTCCTTATCTGGTGTCAATAACCAGAAAATGATATTGGGCGCTTCCACGTTTAAACGAATAGAAACGCTAACATTTCTGAAATTAGTATTTATATATAAACTTTAATTTTAAAATGTGCCTTAGCGACACAATACCACAGTCGTTATTTAATAACTTAAGCAGTCTGAAAGGAAAACTGCTCCCGTTCCTCTTTTTGGTACAGAGTTTATTAAAATTTGTTTTAAATTTATGCTTGATATATGAGCTTGCACAAGTGGAAAACAGTTCAATTTACTTTTAAATCGTAGGAGAGGTGAGGAAATCTAGCCTTTTGAAGAATTAAGTACTTTATACCAGTTATGAACTAGAGATGGGAAACACACACAAAGAGACACACCGAAAAAAATTAAATGAAATAAGCCTGTTGGTATCTTCAGTTTAAGGAAGGCAGTAAACAAAGCAACGGTATGTACAGGAAATGTTTTTAAGCACTTTCTAGTAGATTACCTTGAAAGCAACAAATGTTCTTAAAATAATGGAAACATTTCTTCATTTAAGAAGGAAAAACAATGGTATTAGTTACGTTTTTTAGAGTATGATTTCTAGATCAACTCATTTTTTAAATGGGAACCCCAATTTTATTATACAATTATGATTTTACTCAAAAAAGGCAAACAAACTATTTTCTGAAACATTTTTTGTTAAATCAACTGTTGATATGTATTAAATCATAATTGTAATACAAAAAATGGAAATTGCTTTTAAAAATTATAACTGTTCATCAACGAGTGCTGGAAATTTCTATGCAAAAATAGAGTATTTTTACAAAAGCTCGTCTAGCATTCTGATACAGGCACTTTAAGATCATTCCTGCAAGCTGTGGTTATCCTTTGTCGGAGTTCTTCAATTGTATCAAACTGGGTTTTAAAAACAACTGATTTTAGGTATTAGAATAGATTTTATGTATTAGGATAGATGAATATCTAAGGGGCTTAAATCAGGGGATCTTGTAGGTCTTTCGGTATTCCCCCTATGTCAAATTATCTCTTTGGAGACCACCACGGGTAGCCGACGTCTTTAAGGCGCGGACTCGTTAGCAGCAAGTCTGGGGTTCGATTCCCGCCAAGACCGTCCTTATTGACTGGGTTTTTTTTCCAGGGTTTCCTCAGTCCTCATAAATGGCAAATGCTGGGGAGGTATCCTAAACTTAGGCCTGGAACGTATCCTTGCTTTAAAAAAAATCCTTTCCCAATATATTACTTCATCTCATATATCATCGGTGTTCACCATCTGTAGTGCCTCAGTAGTAAAAACGGGCGTTAAACACTATTAAAAATTCTTCGGAAATGTTTCATTGGTCCATGTCGAACATTCTGTATATAATGTGGTGGTGCTTCATCATGCTGGAATGCAAGGAAGTTTTCATTTAAAGCAATTGTACTCTTCTCAATTTCTTGATTTTTTAATTTATTCATTAACGAGAGGATTATAACATTTCTAGGTACAGACCACCAGTGAGATTTTCCTTTCCAATTATTGAATCACCTAGAATACCTGTTCAGACATTTATTTTCCTCTGTCATTGTGTATGGTATTCTCTCAAAATATGTTGTTTATTTTCACTCCAGTATCTCAATTATGTCGACTTACAGACCCGTCAAGGTAAAATGTGCACTCATTAGAAAAAGAAATATTTGATTAGTAATTCAGATGATTCCCTTAGTCCCTCCGAAATGATCTCGCAAAATTTGACTCTTCGATCAAAATTATCTTCGACAATATTTTAATGTATTTCAAGTTTATAAGCATGAATCTTTTGTACTTTGAGAATTTTGCGTATTGTACTCATCGAAATTCCGATGTAAGAAGATGCTTTACGAAGTGAGGTTGTTGGATTAGCAGAAACATACCCCAGTACTTTAATTGTAGTGATTTCATATATTGTTGATTTGTTTACATATTTTGTTCACAGGCCTCTTCTTTCAGGCTTGAGGTTCTTTTCAGTGCAGAAAATCTACGACACGGGACCCACGGCTTTCCTTCCCTTCCGAAGGAAGCCATACTTAGGATTTTTATGCTCGAAAAAATCCATCGGTCCTGGGCGGTTGATGATTTGTTTTATTTAAGGACGCTCTTTAACATCTCAGTTCATCGGCGCCCCATTCAATTCCGGGCTTGAAACGGCCGACAAATTTTGCTCATAGGCCTCTTCTATCAAGCTGAAATTCTTTTTCGTGCCGTAAATGTACCCACGGCTTTACTTCCCTTCCGAAGGAAGGCGTACTTAGGATTTTTACTCCCGAAAAAGTCTATCGATCCTGGCCGGGTTTGAACCCGCTATCTTGACTTTACGACTGCCGCGGGGGCCGAGATCGTTAAGACACGGACTCGTGAGATCTGGGAGATCTGGGTTCGAATACCGCCAGGACCGTCCTCCCTGACTGAAGTTTTTTCCAGGTTTCCCTCAGTCCTCATAAATGGCAAATGCCGGGGAGGTACCCTAAACTTAGGCCTGGAACGATTCCTTCATTAAAAATAAATCCTTTCCCATTACATCATTTTATCTCATGTATCATCAGTGTTCATCGCCTGTGGTGCCTCTGTAGCAAAATCGGGCGTTGAACACCATTCATTGACTTTACGATGCAACTATGGTTACACAGGATCACAAGGATAACTAATGTCATGTAGTATACGAGGTGCCTTTATTTATTTTTATTAACAAGGGATCCTGTTTGTTTAAATTTCTCAACGGAGTCACGTACCTTATGATGGCTTAAACCTTCCGCCAGGAGCTCTTTTGTTGAACATACAGCTGTCTTGTTTTACACAATGATTCCTAGACCCATAAATCAAAATAATTTCAATTCTTGTCTTGTAAAGTGTACACTATGATGAACACCTGTATATCCCCTCGCTAGAGTGTATTAACAAGTACCAACATCTTACATATTCCCATACAGTTGTTAGCTATTGACTGTTTATGAATGAGAAAGGTAAACAAAATAAATCTTAGTTCTGTATTTAAACTGCGTTTGTGTTTTGTTCAATGCAAAGAATTAAAGTTTAAGTTATTCTTGCAAAATATTAGCATATAATAATGCTTTCCAATCTTCTTAAACACGTTATAAAACGGCTGTTTTAATACAAATATGTTTCAGACTAAAGTTGTTTGCCTTTTTACATAAAACAAGAACTTGATAAAAAATATTTAAACATTGATTTGATCTTAAAACGACCCTTAAACCCTTTAATAAACAAAATATAACTAATATTATATTTTTTCTCCCTCAAATGAAGAAATATTTTCATAAATTGTTCTCTTGAAAATTAGTTCCCTTTCGAGATAAGCAGCTGGAATATATATGTATATATATATATATATATATATATATATATATATATATAAATGTTTATTTATTTAAATTAGAAAAGCAATTGAGATCCATATGTTTTATAATTGCTCGTGGTAAGTTTAGAAGGAGAAGAAGCATTATAGTCTAATAAAAGCAATTTCACTATTTAATATCATAACATTTAGTTTCTTATAGTATCAAACATTGTATAGCTTAAGCAGATGTACCTTCCTTAAAATAATTAGCTACTGGTAGTCTGTAGCCAATAAGGCATATAAAAACTTAATATTTTAACGGAAGTGGATATGCTGTCCATTATACTTAACAATTATTTCCTTTAGATTGAAAACAGCATTCTTTTTTACGTTCGCAATATTAAATGTCGTTCATTTCGATCATGGCCACATTATTTTGAGTTCTCAGCACATTTAATCAAAACCAAGACCGTGTGTTGCAGGTGTTTCTATTGTGCAGCTTAATGTAGACCTTATTTGAAACTAAATATTAACACAGTTCTAACAAAAATAATAATTGCGGAAAGAATTGAAAGCAACGGAAATGGCTTACAAATACCAAGCATAAAATACATTTAGGAGAAAAATATATTTAACATATGGAAAAGTTCATGTAAGCTCGAAAAAACTTTTCCAAGGTCAGTTTTTGTAGCGTTGATCCTAATGTTATAAAGTAGAATTTTGATACTTTAACAGCCAAAAATAAAAAGTTTAAAAACAGTGTCAAAAACACTAAAAAAGTATTACAATTATTTTAATATAAACTATGCAAAACATGGCAAAATGACTATTAAGTGCATATTATCTTACAATTAGGGGGGGGGTTATGTTTTTATTCAATATAAATAATATTGCAACTCACAAATAAAGACCTATTAAGTAAAATTATAACATTCAGTTTGTTGAATTTCTTAAACATGCTGAATATGGTATATTTCAAACTAATGTGTTTCATTATAACTAATTCTATTTAATTTCCTGTGAATTAAATGTATCATGATCATAACGACACAAATACTTTTATATCATTGACCATTACTGAGAAGATAATTTCATACTGAGAAACTGTATGATAGAGGCATTAGGGATGGCGACTATCGCTAGATACCAAGAGCGTGGGTATGGATTTAGGCATTATAAGCAATACTTACAGATTGAGCGCACCTAACCATACAGCTACGTTCAGTGTGTTTAAACAAACATTAATCAGTACAATCAACACACCAGTGCGGCAGGCCTGTTCTAGTATTCGAAGTAGTCAACAGATTTCCATGTGGCATGTAAGCAACACACTGCAAGCATATGCAAGATACGATAGGGGTCATTGTTCCCTGCTTCCACAGCGTGATAGGCACTCCAAGCGGTAACTCGCATTGTAAGCATTTCAAAGAATAATTAATTGTAGACTTTCAACGTGGCCTCGGTCTTGAGTTTTGTTTTGTTGAATATATTGGTGATGGCCTCATTTTCGAAAACTTAATTACCAACTAGCAATTACTGAAATTGTACTATTGAACATTTGCTCATGATAAAAATCGTTCGGTGCTAGAAATTACACAGATAAATTGAACATTATTTCAAAAAATGATCAACCCCACTGGTGTTTTAGTGGCTAAACAGATACAGCTTATCAGAGTCTCAAATCGAAATAAAGTGGAGAACATGGTGAATGCCAACATGAGAAAGAATACTTCATGATATAAATGTTGGTATAGTGACATATAAGATACCTACATGTTAGTTTTTTTTTTCTTTTTTTAATTGCTTACAGTTTCAAGAACGTTATACCACGCAAGTTACAAAATTGTGTCATTTATCTGAACATGTGATTTCAAATGCTAATGTTTCCCGGAACTTATCATCTTCAAGAAAATTTTAAGTACAAACTGCTCTATGTTACTTCAGTGTGAACATTTGGAAAACAAAGTTGTTGGATTTTTCGCATTATTTTACTGGCATTCAAATTGTGCTTTCATGCTTGTGTGTGAATACAGAAATAGCCGCATATAGGATCCTCATTACGTTATGCAATCGGAAATTGATTTTGCGGAAAGTTACTGCATATCACCTGCCAAGGAATATCACGTTGCGCGATAGAAACTCATAGAGTGCATTTTTTTTGTTTCTTTCGTTATTTATTAATAGTAAATAGGTATTATTACTGTACTCATCATGATAGTAACTGCTGGAAGAGCATGCCCTCCTCAGTGAGTCATGCCTGGAATCTTTTTGAAAAGATTTTGAAACACTCGCTGCAATTAATCCTCCCGAACATTGTAAACTGTTTCCCGAATATTTTGTTTCAGTGCCTTCATGGTTTTATTTCAGATACAGCAATGATTTTATATGGATGAAGATGTAGCAACTGACTGGCTTTATAGGCAGTACTGGTAAATACACAACTACCTGGGCTAATCTTGTTAAAGACTTTAGGGGATACGTTTATTAATTGATAGCCTTTTTCATTAGACTTGTGCTTTGCCAAAACTAAATTTGTTGGTCTCTACTTTTGATCAACAAAATCCTTTGGGTTGGAATTTTGTTCACCTATTTGAAAATTGCACTTCCCAGTACTTCTGGAAATTTAGCACAAAATTCTCTCCTGCAATACTTGTACTATTTCTTTTGAACATAACAATCGTAAGTAAATACTCTTTGTTCAAGTGTATATCTCATTCTCGGCTTACAGCATAATTCACAAATACAAGGTAGAAACTCTAACACGCATTTTCTACAGAAGTACAACTGAAACCGCTGGCATGATGAACACGAATGTGCAAGCTCAGTTTCCTGCTTCAGTGGAATTGTAACTCCAGAATCGCACGTCTACTGAAGGTCAACCGATTTCCACCTACATATACAAAGCCCTGTTTCGTTGCGGAATAAAACCACAGTAGAAATTCACGTTGGATTGAACTGTTTTGGTTTGGGGCTTCAGTATTTTACCAAGGTATCCGGATGCTATTCTTTTGAGAAACGTTCCTTAAGGGAGCTTTTTCCACGTGTGCAAGGGCAAATACTGCATGACTTTAGATGCCAAAACACTCTAGCTTATTTGTTTAGTGGAATTACTTGCTCCACGGAAATTCGGTTGTAGGAATGAGAAGTTTTGGGGGAAATAATTCTCACAGGATGTTCGTCTAAATGTGTGCTATACAATTAATAGATTATATTTTAGAAATGTTACAGTAAAAAACAAGGCTCTGTGAGACATTATGAAGTGCAGCATAATATGTCGTTGCAGACTACATCTATAGGAATTGTCATTTTACTAGCTAGACAAATTCTTTTGACAATGGAAGGGATTTGGTTAGAATACGATGTTCATATTTACTCAAAGTGATTTCGATCGTTAGTGGCGCATTTAAAAGTTTGTAACGGGCACCCAGTGCTTCATAATCTGGAGAAACGTTGCATTTCAGTATTTTCTTTCTATATAAAATGTTTCTGATTATAAAAGTCATTAATTTCTATTTTGGATTAAACTGTTTAAGAAAAGAATCGATGATATACAGAAATATGGTCGCTCTACATTTATAGGGTCCAAACTAATAACCTATACACCGTTAGCCATTAAAATTGCAGCACCCAGAAAGACAACTCTACTGACCTCATATTTGCTCAGAAGGAATAACAGTCGAGGAGTAATATAGCATTGACGGCAAGTTTATGAGTATACCGAAAGTACCGGATGAGAAATAAACGAAATGCATCGAAAGCAAAACAAACAGGGAATCGCCGGATCGAGTAAGGAAGAGCAAGTAGACTTGTAGAATCGCAACAATCCCCTCAAACAATTTAACAGACGATAGCAATTTGTGAGCATGGATATTACGGACCGCACAATGTGCTGCAATTCTAATGGTCAGCAATAAGAATGCTTTTCAAGTTTAGTTTGAACAATGTGGATCTTCTATAACGTAATCCAAAATACAGGTTCTTTCTCTTTTTCCATCTGCCTTTATGTAATTGAACCATTTTTGTTTTTTGCCTCTTTAAGAAATAATTCCCTATACTTCTGCATGTTTTAATTTGTCTTTATCTGTAACTAAGATATTTATTATTATTTTATACAAAAATGAATATTTATCTGATTCACGTTGGCAGACGTTCCAGCAATAGCATAAATAAGATTGTTCAGTATATTCCAATGCATTATGCATTAGCACCTATAATCCCGTAAGCGCCTACAAGAGAAAAGGCCCATGACTCATTGTCATGGATTACCTTCATCAACATTTTCATCGTTGCACTTTAGCTGAACATTCTTAAATAAAGAACAGTCCTCAAGTTTCAATTGAAAGTTGAATATCTTCTTTGTGAATGCGATACATTATTGCTGATAGTAATATATATTTTACTCTAGTTTCTTTTCTGCTTAGATTTCCTCAGCATATGACAGGTTACAAATCCTTGAAAATGATAAATGTTATCCTTCCTTAAGCTTGTGGAACATATTCAACCATAACCGCTCGTTTTGTCAACAAAATGACTGACCAAATGCTTAAAATTTTCGTTGTCATTCAATTTCCCTATTATGAAGAAGACCGGAGCGACTTTTCAAATATGTGATTCCTTACTGTTTCGCTAGAAGGGAGGATGCAAGAATTAAAGAGTTAAAGAACTTACTTTGTCAGTCCGCAATTAGGATATTCATTGAGTTTGAGTATTCTCATAATTTGAATCATAAGTATCTTTAAATAATATTTGCATAAACAGTGAACTCAAATAAGATTATAGAATTTCATAGACGCAAACGCTGAATGTTTCAGCACCTGTACAATAGTCTAAAAGAGAGGCGCGCCCTTTAAACGGCTTCTGCGAATGCAGACAACTTGGTGTGGGTATGTGGGAAGAGAACGGGCTAGGGTACATTCTCCCTGTGTCCTGGCTTAGCAGCGCAGAATGCTTTGGTTGAAAAGGAGTTGTTATGAAGTTTTTGGGCAAGGGGATGAGGCGGGTGTTACAGTGAAACTTCACAAATGGCACGCAGAATGTGTGGACTTTCCACGCACATGCGCACTGAACCTGTCCTCCCTATCATAGCACCTGCAAGAGCAGATTCCCTAAGCAATTTGCTGTGACATTGTTATTATTTTCCATCAGCATGAATGAATAAATAGTGTTTAACGCCCGTTTTTTGCTACTTAGGCACCACAGATGATGGGCTTTGATGATACATGAAATGAAATGATATATTGGAAAGGATTTATTTTTAAGGAAGGAATCGTTCCAGGCCTAAGTTTAGGGTACCTCCGCAGCATTTGCCATTTATGAGGACTGAGGAAAACCTAGAAAAAACTTCAGTCAGGGAGGACGGTCCTGGAGGAATTCGAACCCCAGAGCTCCTGCTCACGAGTCTGCGTCTTAACGACCTCGGCCACCCGTGGCGGCACTTTCCATCAGCGGTTCTCTCTTTCGGGCCAAACGCTTATGAGGAATCTAAACTGTAAGAAGCTCTTCCACCATAAAGGCAACTCAACTACCGTATCCTTAAATAGCATTACGTTTTAAAAAGAACCAGCGTTATTACAAATAAGAGTAACTCTGAGTGGTTAGTGAGATGAGGGGTATATTTAATAGATTGATTCTACAATTTCGGCACCGTTGCTTCTATTTTTTGAACATCTTAATACACTGTCAAGGAGGGGGGGAAAGTGAAGTTGTGGACAGTTATTTAAATATATTGTTGCATCCTAAGTATATATATATTGTTGGCATAACCAATCCGTAGTTTATTCCTTCAGATGAGGTAACATTTGGAAGAGATGATATATATTTACACAACAATATTTATGGACTGACCGAAATCCTCACGGTAGGTACAATTCATGCTAGACATCAGCTGCAATTCAAAAATAGCTGCAGGAACAGTGTTTGCCTTCTTAAATAGCCGTACAGCCTTGCGTCCATTACCATTTGCCCGACTGTACATAAAATTAAACCTGTCTGTTCAGGATGTGAATGTCCAGCCATGGTTTGCCACTCAAATATAACTGAATTGAAGCACAAGTCAAACGTAAGAAACTGAATAATTATGAATCTTCACAAATAATAAAGGTAAACACGTTCCCATGACAACACATTACAATGTATATCAGCACCGATGGCATTACTCGATTGTCTGAAAAAGTTAATTTCAATTTAAACAAACGTTAGTTGTAGGGTCGTGCTGCAAAACACATTGAATGCTATCTTTCAAGAATTACTCACAAGCATTCCCGGATTTAACGTTGATATAACTTTTTTCTTCTTGTTTTGATATAAGAAAC